>PKRV01001993.1:818443-857318 GCA_003709505.1 Hyphantria cunea
GGTACATGAGGAGGCTCGGACTGAATAGTCTTGTACCAAATTCCTTTTATTTTCGACTGTTCATTAAAATACTCTTTCCATTTATTGTAACAATTAATTTTGAATTTATGTAATAGCTCGGAGTAATGTGGTTTAATATTAATATTATGCCCTTCCTTTATCGCTAATTTGGCTAATCGGTCCGCCTCCTCGTTGCCCTTAATATTAATGTGCGATGGTATCCATTGCAATTTCAGATTCTTTGAAGCACTGATATCACGTACCTTTTTAATTATAACATAGGCTATCGATACACCTCTGTAACCAGAGGCGCATCGAGCCAAGTGCTGCAAGGCGCTTTTGCTGTCTGTAAAAATTACAAAGTTTTGGCCACCTGAACCATTTATATGATTTAGAGCTTCTGAAATTGCAACTAACTCCGTCGTCATAATTGAAATAGGTGAGCAAATTCTGTACATAGCTGAGCCGCTTGGACAGTGATACGCGGCTCCATTACCATCGGAACTTTTAGAGCCATCTGTATAAAAATGTAGCCATCCATCGTACATAACATTCAATTCCTTCAAGTATATTCTGTATCGCGGGGGACTTTATAAACATACGTGTAACGTACACAAAGAAAACCCAGACTCAGAACAACAATTTGTAGATCATACAAAGTGTTGTCCCATGTGGGGTTCAAATTTTGAACCCACAACATTTAGCGCAGTAGAAATCGGCGTGACGACCATTTCAAATTTTTAATACTGCGCTATTCGCGTAGATATTTTTTTATAATGCATAAAACAGAATACATTTGTAAATTTCGTTAAATCTGGTTGATAGCAATGTTTTACAATTGGCAAGGTCATAGCAATTGTCAACATCTTCTAGAAATCTATTGGATGGATAAAGACTCGTCGCTATGATCCATCGATCCTATAGTTGGATAGAGAGTAGAAATACATCCCTATATGTCAATATTCATCCAATGGTTTCCTTTTTGGATGAATATTTCTGTGTTATTTACCAAATACATACACAGTAATTTCAAATTCAACCCAATCATATTAACTATTGCATAAAACATATAATTGAAGCGAGGCGAGTGACCAAGAGTCAATAAAACTATCTCTAAATCGATTTCAAAGTGCATTTTACTAACTATATGTTTCTAAATACGTTAATTTTTTATCACATGACATCTTCGACTTCAAACTAGTTTCCGGTTTTTTATTTGAAATCTTTAAACAACGAAATCACATTCATAAATAGTTATTTATCTTACTGGCTTAGATATAGACACTATGAGTACCTACTTATTTTGAAGTAACCTTTTATGTAAATCTGTTGCTTGTTTTTGTGACTGACAATGATTGAAGGCCAGTGGACACTTATACCTATCGGTATTTCATTCTCAAAACTGACGTCAGTCATGCTAATACTTAGAAAGAACAGGCCTAAGGTTTAGTCCTGGTATTCTAGTACTCATAATTTTATTGTACTTTATCCAAGAGCGCTAGATATTCCAGGCCATGATTCATTTTGTCATCGTCATAATTGCAATTAATTATTAAAAGATTGTAAAATTACCGTTTTCCTTCTAGAGGTAGGTACACCACTAATAACGATTCAATTTAAAAACAATAACGAGTAATAATTTAATATGCATGTATTCATTGGCGTATTCAACTTTAGTTGCAGAAGGTGACAAAAAGTTTTCCCGTGCTTCTGTCATGTTTAGAGACATTAATTTAAAAAAAATTACCTATTGGATAAACAAACTTAGCGTCGGAAACGTTACATTACCGAGGCAGAGCCACGCTTCAGTACGAATGAAACCGGTGTGAAACAGTGCTTGCGCTGTGTTTCGCCGAGTAAATGAGGACACCGGCGCCCATAGTATTTATTGATTTAAATGTAAACATTATAGTAAAATAAAAATGAATGTTTCAGACGACGGCGAGCATGACACGGAGCTTGATTCAGGCGACGAGCACCACACCTTCAGGGCATCCAACGACGGGATCGAAACTGACGGTAAATTGCCGTGGGAGCATGACGAGCCTGACTACCCTTACGGTGATTGGAATGACACTCTACACACACACCAATCATACATTAATTCATGACAACACTTAATTTTATCAATAAAAAAATTGAATAGTTTCGGGACGTCTGGCATCGAAATCATTTTCTGGAAATTAAGAACATAAAAGGAATGATAGTTTATACTTACTATTTAGATTTTTTAAACTACGTGGCAACGCATAGGCTGTGGCGACGTCGAGAACATTTTCTAGACGTTTCACATGAAAGAATAAAACAGCTTCCCAATAAATCACACTAGAAGTTCTATTTTTGGAATAAATACTTGAACTTTTTGTCCAGATAGTGTAGCAAAATAATAACTATTAACAATATGCCAAATGAGCCATATTTACATAATTATGTAAATGTGGCTATAGTATCCACTACAGAGGTTCATTATTACTTCAATTTGAATGAATAAATATCCATGGGAGTACCCACTGTGGGGCAGGGTGGGGCAAGCGCCTCATGTTAGCTGTTACAAGTCAATGTTGGGTAGGTCAAAATATGACCACCAGGCGACGTTTACTTATTATCAATATAGGTGTATGGAATATGTACTGATATTTGGAAGTCATTATTTAACCGACGATATACAAAATGCAGTAATTTGAACGACACGATGCTACACATTGCATGAACAAGTTGGCTGTTTGCGTTGCATGTTTCTTTTTTTGATGTTTTCTAGTTTTATTGCTTACACTGTTGAACCATGCACGACTAATTAGCACGAACGAGTTTTCTGACAAGAGAATGAAATCTCTATCATTTATCATATTATGATAAATAATAGAGATTAATAGATAGAATAGTAAGAAGCGATTTAGGGAGCAAAATATGCAGATTAAGAGTATTACAAAGAGAAGGAATACTTGCAAACCCTTTTTTTTATACCTGTGGAAACCCCCTCGGGCCTTCACCCCACCGGGGTTTGCGGCGGAGCGATGTGTCGGAATCGAACCGACTAAAACCACACGGTGTGCCACTCTGCGCCTGAGACGGGAGGGATCCGGGAACCGCTTTCTTACGCCATCCGGACCCCTCCCAGCGCCTGCCCGCACTGAAGCGGGCACCGTCTCTAGATATACTTGCAAACCCTTTGCCAACCGTTCTGGCCAGCGAGATATAGTAGGCTAAAATTTCCTTTCTCAAGAGAGGCCTATGTCCAGTAGTGGACTATTTGAAGGCTGTTGGTCATGATATCACAATAATATACTCGTACCATCAAAAATTTAAAACTCGGCAGCCGTAATGCTATATTTCAACATTAAAAAAAATTGTAGCTTGCGACTTACATTTGAGTTGCAAAAGAAATTATTCTCTTTATATACTCCCACGCGGCGCGATGCTTCAGCACAAAAAGGCCGATTCGAGGGGAGTGATAATCGCTTACCACCATTCGTTTTGCCTTATATTTTGAAAGGGATGTTTGCTCATTATCAAGGTTTTATTCTGCAATCGGATCGTTTCGGATAATATTACCAATCGTTTGCTCCATCTGGATCTGGCTATCATGATTCAATTCACTAGTAAATTTAATGGTTCTAGGTACTTCATCGATGAACTACATTTTCGTCTATGGTAACATAAACAACTTGCATAATATGTCCCATTAACAGTCGTGATGTTTTCCAGATACAAACGGTATTGGCATGAGGTCTGGCTTCGACGAAAGAGCTATTTCGCCAGTACCGGGGGTGAGTTCTTCAGTAGCATTATTAACACTAATAAGAATAAAGATATTCATCCAGCGCTGTTTAAACTAGTAACTTATCGGTAGTGTTTTAACTTAAATACATACAGAAAATAATATCCAATAAGAGATTTGAATAGGATTTGAACCAGTCACGGTAATTTAGGCTGTACCTACATAAGCAGGTAGGATGTCTTTAATCAATCGAGTTTAATCTATTCAGATTAAAAATAAATAAGTTTTTACCGATTTTTTTGAAGTATACTCCTGAAACAATTTTCATATTTAGTCCGCGGTATGACAATTTTGTAAACAGTAAAATTAAGCGTCGTTTCGCTCAGCGCCTTGTAGTTGTGTCGTCTAACGAACTGTTAAAACACAAACAGCGCTAGAACGCTCGTTATTAACGATAGTTTTCTCGCGATCATAATGACGTAAGCGCCGTGAATTTCATTGCACTTACATTTTCACGTAGTGTGAAACGAAGAAGCAGTCGTGCGTCGAAGCTGCCACACTCACTTATTTCAAATATTATCCTTTTTTGACAGTTCCCTTAAATAATTGATTCCTTATTTTCTTATATTGCAGGTTATTCCAGACGTGAATACGTATCAACAGAAAAAGAACTTAGCTCAAGGTATGATGGACTTGGCGCTGCTGTCAGCTAACGCGAACCAGCTCCGCTACGTGCTGGAGTCTTCCACGTCTCATCCCTACTACTACTCCAGCATCACCTTTATATCACTTAGCATCATTTTCCAGGTATATCATTAAAACCTCAACTGAAATATTTTTAATATCCCAATACTTACAATTATTCCTAAGGGTAAAGAGTATGTTGGCATTAGTAGTGTTTACTTTCGATGTAACCCATGTCTTCTACAATATGAAAAATGCATAAAAATCAATAAATTAAAGACAATTTTAAAGAACCGTCACACGCCTATAACTTGACACATTATCAACAGCTTCTAACATACATAGGCCTCTCTTTAGAAGTTTTAACTCGAATGAATGAAACAAATCAGCTTATATTTAAAAGTTAGTATTAGTAAAGTACTAAAATGTAAATATGACGTTTAATTAAACCTCAATCTATTTCCCCGGTTATCTGACAGAGTAATTCGAAATAGACGTGACCATAGCAAACTTACTGCACTCTTACGAAAGAGCATATTATGCATGGCGTATACATATGCATTAACAAATTACCGAAATGTTGCCGAGAATTAAACTGCCTATTACAGCATTAATCAATTTTTAACAGATAAATTCTAATTATGTAAAAAGTGAAAATTTTAGACATTTATCTTAATAATAGACTGCAGTTATATTATATATGCTATGACTGTATATTATTTGTATGTTGAAAAGGCAAAACATGATTGTTCCACTACTAATTCTAACATTCTGCATGCTCTGTGTATGTATACTGATTTTTTGGACAAACAAACTATCTTGTATCTAATCTTTCAATTTGCTATCAACAGATTGTTGTTGGAGTCGGTCTGATCATGAACAGCCGCTACGATGTGAATGTACACAAGGAAATTTGCAAGGCAGACAAGATCAACAACATGACAGTACTGGGCATCTTCCTCATTACCATCGTCAACGTGTTTATCACCTCGTTCAGTGTTGCCACCCCCACTGTCAGCGTTATCCCAGCAGTGGTCCAAAGTGCTCCACTAATTGCGAACAGTAGTACTTAATAGTTGTAAATCGAATTGAAGCAAAAAAAACTGCCAGCCCATTAATTAGGTTGGAAGTAAAATAAGTGGTTCACGACAGCAAAGTTGTTTAGAAAATGACCTGAATGAAGTCAGAGAGTCAGTTAAAGACAAATTAATTAATGACATAATAGAGCAACACGGGCCAGAGAACGAGAGTGGAGTGGAGTAGCCATTGGGTCATTTTCCGATACAAAATAATCTGTAATTTTTTCGTTTGGAAATTTTTACACATGAAGATTTAAGATTCACTTATAAAAACAAACCCCTGGCACTACGAAGTCACACGTAAGATTTAAAACAAAACATTCAGAATTCAACGCACTCATAAAACATATTTTATGTCTATAACAGAGTGTAATGTGTAGGCCCATTTGGGCTTATACTTTGACAGAGGGAAACGCCTGCGTATGGCTATTCTTTATCGTGTTGCTCTGTCATTAGAAGGGTTGTATTTTCTGCTGTCTAAAAATATTCGGATAATTATGGCTTTGTATAGCTTGAAAAATATGTGACTAACAACTATCAAGAGAATAGAATTACTAATTTGATTTCTATCCTTTATAACCATTTGTACCTGGCAGAAATCCCAAACCTTTTTAGATAAGTTTTAGATTAGTAAACAAAGCTCACAATGTATTTCGTAATTTTAACAGTTTAAATTCAATATATTTAACTCGTGTCTGATAGTTTCATAAGTCACTTCGGTTTTAAGAATTATTTATTAGAGCTACACAAATATTAGATCTCAGTCGCTGAGGATAAAATAGAAAGTAGTACGCCTCATTAATTTTAGAATATAACTCTGAATCTACTATAATTAGGGCCAGTTACACCATTCGCTAGTAAGTGCACAAGCCTTGTAATTACAAATATATCAGATAAACTTCTATTAGAACAACCAACATCTATTAGCAACCTCTATCCGTTAAGTGGTGCTCTATGGTAGAAACTACTGAAACCTATCAGAATCTAGTGAAACTAGCCCTTATAGCCCATTTTTAATAAAATTTCTTTCCTAAAATTAGACCAATTTCGTGATTTTAAGATCTGACTTTCACATACATTTCATTTCAATTTATTTATTTAGTGGCAGGATAGTTCCTTTGTCAGGATCGTTTGTGGTTTGTTGGGTCGAGTGACATGTATTGTGTGGGTTATGTACGAATTAGTGGACGTTTATTGTTAACAGAATGAGGTTTTACGAGTCGTTTTGAAATAGATTTAATTATTTTATATTCGTTACTTGTACAGTTCAAAATAAATTATTTTTAAGTGTCTAAAAATGCGTTTTATTTGTAATGCGTGTCATGCGAAATTTGTAATTCGATTTGATTTGTACATATTTACCGAAATGTGGATCTTCGTCTCATTTCTAATTGTTGCAGTAAAAATGTTTGATTAATGTATACTTACATACATTGAGTCCATGATCTAAAATTCAACCAATTTATTCAGCATTTTTAGGATACCCTACCTAAAAAGGAAAAAACCATGAACCCTTATAGGATCACTTTATCCATCTGTCTGTCAAGACCCTTTTTCTCGGAAACGCGTGGAGTTATCGAACTGAAACTCATATCAAATACTCAGTCTACTTTCGGTAGGAGCTGTAAAAAAATCAAAGTTCTACGCCAACACAATCAGAAGGTACAGCGATAAATTTTTGATACTCGCAAGGGAATCAAAACCTACAGGTTAGGTACTTCGCGTGAACTCAATCTAGAAATATGGTACGATGACGTCTTATAGCGTCGTCGTATTAAGGGAAAATTGCAAAAAGCATATTTTTTTAGTTAAATCACATAATATACGTACAGGTTTGTATGGAACCCTCGATGCGCGAGTCTGACTGGCACTTGGCCTTTTTTTGTTAACTACATCACTATTGTCAAGATAAGTCGTACATGTAGAGTAGTGATGTATAAAATTAAAAAACACATTGCCATGCAATTCCATCAATATAAACAAATAACTACGAAATATTAAAAATTAATTAATTATTGTACTGTTTATACCAGATCCCAAAATACTTAGAACATTTATATCGCTGGTAATTAGTTTCTGTACAAATACAGAATCTGGCGAGGTATTCGACTCTTCGATAAGTAAATAAAGCGATGTTAATAAAGTTACGAGTTTTCCAAGGTAGGTATACCGAAATAAAACAAGAACATCAGAATCCAAAATGTATTGAATACAAAACAATCTAATAAAATTGTCAGGTGGCAATTTCAAAATATTCTATTTTAATAATAGTTTATAGTAAAGAGTTTACATGGCGGCAGCTGGAGTGCTAGTGCAGAGGGGCCAGGCCTTGCACACACCGCCTCTAGAGCATTGTAATACTAAAATAAACTACCTCTTACGATTCATATCCGCCAGGTGCAGCGAGAGCGCTGGCTGGAGCTGGTCGTCCTAGACTCGGTGCTTGTGACTTGTTCACGTGGCACTACCGCGAGAGGTCATCCTACAGCTCTATCCTTACCCTGGACGGCTCCCTCCCGTCACACTACCCTAGAGTTCGTGTCCCTCTCGAAACGAGTAGCGCGCGATTTTACATCTCTTTAGGTACATAAACTGCATCCCAAAATATATATAGGCAAAAATTGATTAAAACAATAGTAAAAAAAATCTATATTTTATAGGAACATATAGCATTTGAAATAAGAAAAAAAATATCTGCCTAGAAACAAGTCACCCTAATTTAAGCGCTATTACAGTGCATATAGAAACAGTACCTGTTTATTTTTTGCTATAAACGTGCTTCGATTTGTACAACAGACATCTTGCTTAGAATTACACAGCCGAGACAAACGCGGTGAAATGTTTCAAATGTCTAACGAATATCTAGCACGTTCACAGCTTAGAAACAAATATCCAGTGGAGTAAAACAACGTTCAGGTGTTAACGACATTAGGCTCAATCTATACCTAGACTAATTACTTTGGAAGAGTACTTTATATATTAAAAATATGCGTAAGGGATTTGCGTCCGTCTCGCTCATCCGCAACAAACATGACTAAACGAACGAAACAATCACAAAATACATAAAATGCTAAACAGTTTCGAAAATTTTTAAAAAGGAAAATTCATCAAATATTATTACCCATAGGCATACCAATCAATGCAAGATCTTAGAAGGATTTTATTAGTTCAGTAATACTTAAGAGTTATAATTTGATTCATTCCGATAGCTCATACAGGATCCGATTGATAAAATTTCATTTAATGACGTTATCTACCACCGTTCGAATGGGTTTAAACCGAGTATTATTTCCCACATCGTTCGTTGAAGCGAGAACTCCTCAGTGTAAGTTTTCGACGATGGATAAATAAAGTGAAGTCAAGAACGAATAAGTTGAAAAAGTGTTGTAGCGGATCGCGAGCCGGGATGGGTGTGCGAATGAAGGTTTTAAATGGCGTCAATATCAACATCGACATCGTCATCGTCCTGCGGCTTGGGTTTGCTGGCGGGAGCCGCCGCCGCTACGGCTTTGATGGGCGTCACCTTTGCACGATCGGAGTACTCGATCTGTGGCCAAAATAATAATCGTTTATTAATAAATTATTCGTGTAGGGAGGGATTTAGAACAGTAGGGGTCACCGTTAATATAGAAGCGATATCAGTACAGAAGGAAAAGTTTGCATAAACTATACATTAATACAATTAGCACGGTGAAGTAGTTCCAAAACTCTTCGTTAAGACAACGGCTATGTCCAGCAGTAAATTATTAAAAGCGACTTCGTCTCCATGGTCGTGGAGGTTCGCGTCAGTCGTTATTGGAAAAACCGATATTAAACTAAAATCGGAGCGGCGAATTCAAACTCAGGGTACAAAGAAAGCAAAGAAAGTCGAGAAGACGATAACGTTCGGTGTTCGTCTGTGGACGGCGTCCGGTGAAGGCGGAGCGCGGAGGAGGCGGGACGCACCTCGATGTCCTCGTCGTCGGCGGGCGCGTTGTCGCTGGAGTCCTCCTCGGCGTGCTGCAGCCAGTCCAGGAAGGGCGCGGCGCGGCGCCGCACGTCGGCCACCAGCTCCTTGGAGGCGTACTTGCGCGACGGCTTGGCCGCCCACTCCAGGATGGCGCGCTCCTCCACGATGTCCTCGTCGTACAGCAGCTTGAGGATGGCCGGCACCTTGGGCAGCAGCGCGGCGTGGTGCGCGCACAGCGCCGTGAGCGCGTGCAGCGCGGCGCGTTGCGCGCGCGGGTCGGCGCGCGTGCAGCGCACCAGCAGCGCGCGGTGGCGCCGCACGTCCGCCGCCAGCTGCGCCGGCCGCACCACCACCTCCAGCAGCACCAGCGGCGCCTTCGCCTTCACCTCCAGCCTGCCACACGCCGAGCTCATATATACCCACACCGAAACCTCGCCCGAAACATCACCATTACGACTGTACATCTCTATTACAAACTTTAATCGATTAAAATCGGTGCCGTCATCACAAATTAACGCTTAGTACGTTTTACATACGAAGATATCGTTTCGACAGAGGATAAAAAGTAATTAATCTGACTGAGACATCGACTACCCTATTTCAGTACAATCGCAGAACCTCTCGTTTCACAATAACGTTGCATCGTTCACGAAGATACCGAAACGATCGAATATAAATTTGTTTCATATCGAATTGATTTCGACGTCCGCATTTGGCAAGGCAATTTTAAGTTTAACGCTGATCAATCACTACACCGAACACTATTACCGTAACAATCGGTACACATGCAGTCGCGAACGAGTACGCCTTAATAATAACTTTTTTCCGAAACGATTACTTATTTACGATTTAAAAATATTTCATTAAAATAAGAAACTTTTCGTACGCCTCAGCGGAAATCCGAATATTTTTAAGAATTTAAAATACTGTAACTTTTAGAATCTCCTATCCCTAACAAAATTAAGTCAACACTGTTTAGATACTATTACCGTGCCTTTTATACTCAAAACTAAATTGATTACAGAGTATGTACCGAACTCGAGTTGCGTAGGTATATTCGACTGTTTACCACTAAATACTGTTAGATTATTGAATAGTTTTAGTAGTATTTTTAATTTAGAGACAAGTAGATTGTAGATTTAATAGTTATTTTGTTTATAAAACTGTCTCGTCACCTTTCAGCCTCATGCAGGATTTCGTTGATCGCTTTGGGCGAGTCCACGTCATTAGCATCGTAGCGTTGTTTGAGGTAGGCGTAGAACAGGTCCATGCGCTGCTTCTCGTTCTTCTCGTTGTCTTCGGACACCGTCATGCATTTCGCTCCCTCAGTTAGATCTACATCATTAAAGTCTATTTATTTTAGCTCACAAGCAACTTCGTCTGCGTATCTCAAACGATAAGGCCTTTGAAATTTTACTTGGAGTATTTGAAGAACAAAATTAGCCACAATTGGTCCATTCAATTGATGGCTTTGTAAAGACAATTCCTTTTTAAATTCAAAAATTTAAGTAAATAAGAATACTTATTTTCATTCATATAATAATCTGTTAGCATGTTCAGTTAAATTATGAAGTAGCTTACCTTGCATCCGAGCTCTGACAGCTGCTTCGCTGACATCGACTGTCCAGTGACCATCGTCATCCTCATCAGCTGCCTTTTCTTTTTCCTTCTTACCGCTCTTAGGGTTTGGTGTCGTGGGCGTGATGGGCGCATCACTCTCCTGCATTTGAACAGAACTTATAATTTTGTTTTTTATCATATCAACGACGTTGTAAAGTCCATGGTTGGACACAGGCCTCTCATTAAAGAGAAGGCTTTGTTCTACCACACCGCTCTGGCCAGATGCAATGGTATAGGGTTGCTTTCAAATTTACCCTTACTATACAATGACGTTGTTCTCCGTAGATAGCTCCCTTAAGCGCTTCCTACGACACCCTCGGGATGAACAGTAGCGATGGTGACTCTATTCTCAATCTAATGCCACACACACAGTTTTGTTTTAAGTAAGATAAGGTGAAAGGAGATTCGTACATTCTTGGCCTCAGCATCGTGTCCGTCGTGGTTTCCGTTGGCGCCCCCGGAGCCCGGGCCGGAGCGCTTGGAGCGCTTACCGCGGTTACCTTCTGTTAGTGAAGAACCCTGGAAAACACAAATTGAATTTAGAATGAGAGTAATGAGAGTGTAATCATGATGAATGATGACATGATTTGGAATATAATAGATAATTAATACATATTTCCGGACATCCAAGCGGAGCTAGTACTATAACGTTGTAAGTTTCTTTTTCTAAACATAAAAATAAGTATAAATAAATGAATATTTCGGACATCTACCACACAACGCCATTTAGACCCAAACTAAGTGCAGCTTGTATTTTATGGGTACTAGACAACTGATATGAATACACACATACTTTTTTATGTAAATATATACATATTATACATAGGAAACAACCAAACTCCGAAACAAATATATGCAGATCATACAAACATTTGTTCCGACCCAGGATTCAAACCCGAGACCTCATGGACGTACGCTACCACCGCGCCAGCAAGGCAATATACTTATTATATTGTACATAGACAACATCTGAACTCGGAAACAAATATTTGCCATGATACAAACATTTGGTTCAACCTTTGCATACACTATCACTGCACCACTGAGGCGGTCAAAGCTGTAGCTATAAGAGTATAGTACGTAAGTGTGACTCTACCTGCATACTAGGGTCGTTAGCAGGAGGATTCTTGAGTATGAAAGTGTTGAGCTTGTGGTTGAAGTCCAGCTGTCCATGGTAACCGCAAGCTTTGCAGCCCTGCGAGATGGTGTTGCGCTTCGTCGACACGATCAGCTCCGTCTCAGGATTGTCGCACTCCGGGCACAGCACGAACTTGCGAATGAACCTACGGAACATTTACATTATTATAAGTCATACAGTACTACAAGTGATTACATGGTTGGCCTAGTGGTTTCAGTGGTCCGGATGGCGTAAGAAAGCGGTTCCCGGATCTCTCCCGTCTCAGGTGCAGAGTGGCACACCGTGTGGTTTTAGTCGGTTTGATTCCGACCACCGCTCCGTCGCAGGCCCCGGTGGGGTGAAGGCCCGAGGGGCTTTCCACAGGTAAAAAAAAAAAGTGGTTTCAGTGGTCGCCACGCCGCTTTCTACTGCGCCAAGTGTTGTGGGTTCAAATCCTACATGGGACAACACTGTGTGATCCATAAAATGTTGTTTTAAGTCTGGGTGTACTTTGTGTCCCTTTCAGGTATGTTTGTAAAGATCTGCGTGACACAGGAATGTATATTCCGAATGCTGGAGAAAAAAAAAAAGTATATAAAATATGATCCAAAATCTAAAATTTTGGCTTTAAACTATGATTACATGTTGTTTCCTTTCAGATGGCCTACCTGCTCTAGTGAGGAGTGAGAAGTATTTCCTCAAACAAGTAAATTTTATGCACCATTTCTATTCCTCTTTCAGATGTGAATATGCTCCATTTATAAAATTGAAAAGGGGTTTGTCTCTATAACATTAAAATAAATTAAACTATCGACCCCCTGAACCTTGTAACTAATGTTACAAGTTTTGCACCACTGTTAAAAGCCTACACAATAGAATATGTGTCAGGGCTCCAGTAAGAACTCCATACTCCGAAGAATTGTTTAACAGCGATTTTCAACATATCCAATATCATGAATTAAAGTATTATAATTACCCATCCAGAAGGTCCTGTAGTTTAGCTGAGTCATGGCTGCCATTAACGATGAACCGTTCGTTCTTGTAGTCGAATTGAGTTTGAGCGCCCAACTCGCACCCGAAGTACTTTGTTGGATCTGAAATTTGTTAGCTTTCTATAACAACAAGAAACACAAGCAACTAAAGACGGTCCCTGACTAGCATTCGAGATAAGATAGTCGACAAATCAAAATTCAAGTAACCGCCCCTGTTCAAATCCGCCATCAGAATCACTTTTTTTAGTTCGGGTTTCGGTAACCACACTTATTCGGCGAAAAGCAATCAAACCAGTGTTTCAAACTGGTTTTATGTGAGGTCGTGGTATCACTCCTGCCTCGCTGACTCGAGTCTGGCTCATATATTAAGGCTTTCGTTGAATTCACATGGTTCGTAAGCGATATGGTGTTAGTGCAGTGTGGAGGTAACACTACACTACTAAGCAGTATGTTTTATTGTGTGGTGTAGTGTCACTGTATTATAGTAGTGCAATGTTACTATGTATAGAGTAGTGTAGTGTTTCGTAGTAGTGTATATAGTAATGTAGTAAGTACTAAATGGTAAACTTACAAGTAGCGGGCCTGCCGAGCGCCTTGGCGACTTCAGGCATGTTCACAATGACGGTCTTGATGCCGTTACCCTTGCCCTCGACCTTGGCGCAAATCCTAGGCATCTTGTAGCGATAGAAGGCATCCGCCACGTTTCGATTCACATTCAACGACCCCATCTTGTCGGCTCTCTACTGTATGCTCGTACTGACTATGTATCTCCCTCTATGTCTAGTCTTGTATCTGTAATTGCATTTTAATCAAATATGAAAATAGTTATTTATACAACTGTTGCATACAAGGCGTATTAAAACACGAATGTACATACTACAATCAACTTGCATACAAGACTTTACCTACACCCATGATATTAATTCTGAATAAAAAGTTCTGAACCCGCTAGCTATATGGCGAACAAAATGGTCGAGATACGATGTGAATTCGATAAAAAGTTCTTTTTTTAAATGCGGCGCTGCGGTAAGTGAAAGTCGCCTGACAATGTTCTTTTTTTGAAAAAGGAATTACATTATGAAATTTAGTACAACACACTCGTTTGGATGATTTTATGGTTACTACGGCAGGTTATTTTAATGTTGGCCATAAGCTAGCTGTTTCAGAAACATTTTATACAGGATTTATAGCACGAGTGTAGATAAAATATAAGTTTTTCGATTTATCGTTACCACAGTTCTAGCAACGCGCAACTCATTTTGTTTATGAGATAGGAGGCAAACGAGCAGACCGGTAATTGCTGCCGCTAGTCCAAGAATTTGGGAAATGAATGGTTTGAATGAAAAAAAGGGAAGGTAACTTTGCTGACGATATCTAAAATATAATGTTGAAGTTTTGCATTTATCTTCTACTATCTATAAAATTTATAAAAAATATTTATTCGGTGCACAGCATGACTTTATTCGCATCATAGAGTAATTTTGTCAGTGTGTTTTACAAAAAGCCCACAACCATTTGTTATTCGTTACGTATATTATTATATCTAAACACGAGTTTATATATCATCAGTCCGAGATTAGTGAGGTTACATCGAGTTATATAACATAATAAATTTATGTATTTTAAGAATTAGATCACTCACCTTTACAAAGTAAACGGTATCTTGATAGCGCGTATGTGTATGTGTGTGTGTGGGCGTATGTGTGTGTGTGTGTGTGTGTGTATATGTGTATGTTTGTGTGTGTGGTGTGTGTAAAGCTGTGCGCGTTGTTAGCGTGCGCGTGTGAGGTTCAGCGGGGCGGCATGCGGCCAGGCCGACGCTGCCGCGGCACGCGCCAGTCACGTCTGCCGAAGTGGCAGCAGCTTCCGGTGCCTATTACTGCAAAATTTTGATGTTCTGAAAACAGAGCAGTTGTGATTCGTCGACGATGAAGTATAGTGTGATCACGTAACACACTTGTCCATATTTCAATAAGAAATCACTGACAAGAGCGGTGGTAAAAATAAAATAGATTAATAGTTTTAAGTGATCAGACTATAGAGGTTTTAGAAACTAATGTCTAAGGTTATGGAATAACTTACATATAACGCCGATTTTCCAATCATAATATAAAATATGATGCCTGAAACGACAATCCAGAATCCTTTACTCAAACCTTGAAGGAAATAATTAAATATAACCTCTCCAACCCTTTCATATTTTATCAAGATTTCCTAATTGTACTGTAGTAACCACATGAAAATAATAATAATGATAAGATTCAACGCTTGTTGTTAAAATCCTTCATGTATTATCTGATATCTACAAATTTCGATTTCACAAGTATCATCAGTGGCATAAATATATCAGCAACCTTTATTTGTAAGATAATTGTCTAAAATTTTATCAGGAACTAGTAACGGAAGAGAGTTATCACTTCATTGACCTATCTTTGTACTCACACTGGTGTGCATGAGTCCCGTACCTGCGAGAAGTATATCTAGGTGTGTGAAGCGTCATGCACGCTCGACGGCTGCCGGCCGGTCTCGTTGTCGCGACACACCGACTACTCTCCTCGCACTGTACTGATGTCTCTGCAAACAAAATATAGTTCAGTTACAGATGCGCATTGATTAAGGAGTGTCGACACTCCTATTCATCCCCAAGTGTCGTGAGAGCTGACCACCAAGGGCGTAAACTACACAGTACAACACTATTGTAATAGAACTAACATTTGACACAAACCCTTCACCAGCTCGTGTGATCAGCGCGGTATACAAGGTTAAAATCTCATTTCTAAGGTCCAGCAGTGGATTTTAAGGCTGTTAGATAAGAGATACAATTTTAAACATTGTTTCCTATTTTTACTGCTTTCCCTACGGTTCGACTGAGATCGAGTGGAGTTTGAAGTGACTGATCGTGGTTTTAATGACATTTGCAATTTAGGGTTACCACAGATTTGCAATTTAGGGTTGGTTTAAGTCTCAATTTTTTGAACGAGAAGAAATTTAGTATGAGAGTATTGAGTGTGTAATTTATTAAAGTTAGGAATTAGTTTCTCAAATGTCGCCTTTTATTTGTTGCCGTACTTATCACATATTTATGCCATATACATGTGTACATATAATAAATAGTAGTAAGGTATGTCGCAGTATGTGTATAGTGACCAGGACACAGCTCGTAAACACTGCTCCTGGAGTAAAGCTTTTTTTGAATGACCTTAACCGTCATGAATACTAGAAGATGAACTCCAAATACAATGTTAGAAAGATGTCAAGAAAATTGTGCCAACGTAACTAATCTGGTTAGTACAAATTAAAAGTTTACACCAGAATCGTTGGGAATGACAAAAGAGAAAACAGCTATAAGCGTTAGCACAAAACAGTGTAAGATGTGATACACTGTCTAGGTTTAGCTACAAGATTTTAATGTAATCTTTAGCACGACTAAGGGCTAAAAGTATTTTCATTCATCTTGGCTGATTGATTAGTTCTCGTTTTTTATGCAACAGCATATACTTTTTTACATTCATTGTGTCCATAATATCAGTCATATACTGGAACATGTACACGCGTTAGACATATATATAAGACGCAAAAGAAAGCATGTTATTGCGAAATGAAGCAATAACAATGTTTTTTATGTTAGCAATACAGTCAAATGAATTTAGTAGCGAGGCTTGAAACCACGGAAAACATATGAAAATGAAATTACCTACGAAATGTATTGGATAACACAAATCCAATCAGATTATAAAGACGGATGATAAAGTATTTGAGGGTACGCAGCTCGGGAGCTGATTAGATGTTTTTTACCCCATCTTTCTTAAAAGGTTGGTTTAAGATTGAACAGTATTTTTAATATTAAGAGATTTTAAGCCCTTAGGGAAAATATTACATTAAAAGCGTCATATTATTCGACATGCTAAAATATACAAACCATATTTCATAAAGTAATACAACAAAGCCTATAAGTAGGCAAACGTCGACGTACTTAAACCTTACTAAAATATTATATTATCAAGTGTTTTGTTGGCACGGCATATTTGGCCATCTATTGAATCATCCTAATCAAAAGCGATAAAGATTCTTCAAGTTCCAAAGCGCAACAAATAACGTTCAACAGAACCACCATAATTATCAAAAAATGTACATGGAAAAGGAGACAACATTTTATAGTACACAGATACATAACTCACCACGCAGTTATATAGATAACCTGTTTTCGCTGTCTTTATACTTATGTTGCACGTATTTCAAATCTTAAATCTATCAATCACCTCTTTTAAGATACTAACTTGCATATAGTTTCTTTAGAAAACTGTAGAGTTGAGAACATACTAATAGTAAAGAACTAACCACTGCGAGAATTTTGAAATAAAATTACTTAAATTATTATTCAATTATGCGAGAGTGTCAGCAACTTTGTACACATTCAGCACATGTCCTACAGAGTCCAGCAAACCTATTACGAGAACACCTAGATTTAAATTATATAAGTTGATCAGAAGTAAAAAAGAACCAATTGAATAAACATACTCACGCTAACATTACCTATCTCCATTCCACACCGCGACACGCGAAAGCAAATTGATCCTATTAAACAGCACTTGTTACACGTCGCAAATTCAAAACAAAACGTGCTCACTAACATAGAAAAACCACTTATTCGTGGCCTTGAAGCGGAACATTATTGGTGGACGCGCAAATAAAATTTTTGCTCGTGTTTTGGTAGTTCGATGGACGGTGAGTTTTGTTGTATAGTTTAGTCAACGTAAGAGAGCGAGAGAGAAGTGTACTTATCTTATTTGCAAATGTTATTGAAAATGTGTGGTGTGCGGTCACGGTAATCGCTCGGCAATCACGTTGGATTCGCTACGGTCGTTTGCCGTTCCTCCAATTGCACTGTGTTAGTTGTTTAAGGTGGTTTCGGATGTGGCCACTTTATATCCACAATGTGATGATAAGCAGTCAAGTCTGGTATTGGCAATAAATTTCGTTGGAGTATTCAATACATACGAAAGGAGCACTCAGGACATTCTATACTTCCAGTTTAAACAGTTCAACTGTCGGTATAGTAGTACTTACTGTCTTATGATGGCAGATAAGTGAAAACTTTGCAAACAGAAACGCATAAAAACACATGGCAGACCTTAATAAACTATCTAAAGCTTTATATCTACAATGTTGGACCGAAATCATTGCAACATGGCATAAAATAAAACCTTGACTTATTGCCAATTATGCTACAATTACATACTTGGTTTTACTTAACTAGAAAGTAACCTTGTACATCATGTTGTAATTTATAACAGTAATCATGCACGTCACGCATATGCTTGGTTATCAGCTGTTTAGACTGTAAAATAAACATGACATTGTGGATAAAATGTGTATATGTAGACGTTCTACATGAAAACTTTGCCATAGATGTTACGGTTTTTGTGTATCCAACACCGTGCTTTAAAACTACTTAGAAGAATGACGAACGAATGATAACAAAATAAGATCGTGAAAAGGCGAATACAAAATTTAAATTCCTCTCAGAAAATTGTATATATTTATTTTTTTATTTTATTTATAGTATACCAGGCAGACAAGCAGACGTATCGCCTGATGGTAAGAGATTACCGCCGCCCATGGACACCCGCAACACCAGAGGCGTCACAAGTACGTTGCCAGCCTTTTGAGAAGGAGTACGCTTTTTTCTTGAAGGTTTGAAGGTCGTATTGGTCCGGGAATATCACAGGCGACAATTCATTCCACAGTTTTGTTGTTCGAGGCAGAAAGTTCCTTGAAAAGCGCACAGTTGTGGACTGCTGGATAAAATTTCTGTCGCGAAGGACGATGTCGGAAAGAGGCGGCAGGAATCAGCCCGAACATTTCCTCGGAGCACTGCCCATGGTAAATACGCAGCGCCAATGGGTCTAGCTGAATTGAAGCTTCTTGGGATTTGACGATTCGAGAGAAAAATAAAGTAAAACAGTCGCTCTCCGTTGAAAGCGAATGTTTTACTTTATTTTTTATTTATACACCTAACCACCAGGTTAGGTTTACATACCAATGTAAATGACCAGGGAAGTGGGAAGAAACCTCAGACACGAAATAATAAAAACATTGGAGCAAATGAGTTATGAATATAAATGATAATTACAAAAGACCGATTAACTCCGAAAAGCCGGAGGCTCTTTCAACAATTCTAAGAAACAACAGATTCATCAGAATGAGAGTAATTGTAGTTTAAAAAGCAAATTAATGTTTGGAGACAGGAAACTTGAACTTGCATGGCGGGCAGCGTACTCAGAAATTCTCAGAGAGATCGGTCACCAGCGCGGCCGCGTTTATCGTGTGGCATTCAAAACAGATCATCTTGTTGTTGTCTGACGCGATTATTGACGTGATATTCATTCAATTCGCGATTGGTGTTTTATAAAAAAATATGAAGAGAAACACGTGAGACGACATTTTAAATGGGGATTCTATGGACTGCAGTGATTAGTCTTTAGTCTTTTATTGTACTTGTGTCATTAAATAGCGTGCTTTGAGCATTTTAATTGAACTGATGGACTTAAAATGTTTCTATTTGTATCAAAACATAAAATGTCATACACAATATTAATAGGTTATATCAAAGGTATGTGGTATTACGGATTATACAACACTAGCAAAAAAAAAACTTGTATGTTTCAGTTTTTTTATGTACATATTTTGCATGGGCTTAATATGTACATAAAAAACTGAAAGTCTAAAAGTGAAATTAAAAATCTGTAACAAATGCATAGGACGAATTAAGTGATGTAGAAGTGATTTCCAATTTCGATATAAATTTTAAAGTCGGTTTCGGTGTTCCGAATATGCTCAGATTTAGAGCATCAAAAGCGAAGTAGTTCTTGAATACTGAAGTTGATATTTTAACTTTTGAACCAAATTCAATGCATGAAATTGAAACGATTCTGAAACATATTTACTCTTTATACGACCTATAAGTTATCACATGAACTGCACGTCCGCTACTGGATATGAAATGCAGGTAAATCGTTGTAATGCATATTGATCCATGCGCAGTCGCAACCTGACTCTAGTGCTACGTGTAAAAGTCAAACAATATGTTTAATGACTTCGAGGTATTGGAGAATGTGAAACGGATGTTTTTAATTACATCATACTCGTGTTTTTAACTGTTTGGAAATGTTCACAGCCAGGAGAAAGCTCGGATCGACCCTTGACAGTAGACCGGCCTTACCCCCGTGTCAAGTAATGAATGAATGTGATGAAACTAAATCACATTTCGACAAGTAGTTTATACAATGTTACAAGTATAAGCTTTATGCAGGTAAGGACGGGTTCAAATACAGTTCACATGCACAGTTTTGATGACACCGAAATACGACACCCATGTTTAGTAGTTACACATCCGTCCGCTTGTCCAATATACAACTAAATATAGATAGCAAGACAGATTCTGGCAGAATCCTGTTTACTCCAGTCGATTGATCGGATAATATTTAACTACTTGAATAGGATTCGAGTTTGAGGGCAGAACAAGCTTTACATACTTTACTAACGTGTCGTAAAGTTATTGTGTGAGTGATATGACTTTATCTTAATTGGTTTACACAAGCTACTGGATAATATAATGTTCTAAACAGTTGACGAGTCTGCATGACTCGACTTATGAAGCGAGCTTGTCCGTGTGTTACTATGAAAGTTTCGATTTTTATCCGATAGCCGATAAAAAGCACATTCCGGTTAAATAAAAATATAACTAAACAGAGTTTTCAGAATAATTATATGGTAAATTGATGTAATTACTTTATATTAAGCGATATTGCGTTGATCATGACATCGTATGAAGCGATTGAATTAACACCAATAATAACAATAAAGAATGATACCAATTAACTGTTCAAAATCTTCTGCAACAAACTCATTTCATGAACTCGTAACTGCAATAAATTTGTTTTTTGTCAATTTAGAAAGTTAATTGTTTTAGCTTGGCATCAAAACTTCGATTTTGGCCAGTATGTTTCTCGATTCTTTTAATTTTTCATATACACTAAACATTTTGAAATAACACTAAGCGACACGGTTGTTTTATGCATAATTCGAAGCAGCGACATGGCTGTTTTCTGCATAGTTCGACACACAATTGTTTCCGTGTGCTACATAAACAAATATATTTGTTTCAAAACTTAAGCATGTAAGGCATGATCATTAGGCGATTTTCAATTCAGACAAATATTTCTTCCATAAATTACAGTAGTATATTATTATATTAGCCTGATAGCTATGATGTCTGTAGTGGGGTCATCACGTTTCGTTGATGTAACATGACCTTATCACTGAATGTCTTCCGATATTACACCTAAAGTGATTTTGTAATGTAAGTAATAGATAGTTTTATCAGTCTTCATTATACTGTAACTAAGAACCACTAAAATTATGTATTTATGTTATGAAATGAGGTTCATCGAGTACCGTATTTATTTTTATATTTATAACGACATTAATAGTTCATTAATAAAAATAAAACTACAAAATACAGCAATCCGCGATGTTAAGTTGTACACCAATCGGAGCGAGTTTCGTCACCTATGCATAAAGCTCACTTTGTTCGGATATAATCGACGATCACTTTACTGTTTGTAGGAGCTATAATAGACACTGGTTGACAAATGGTGATGTCGCGTCTTACACAAACAGACGCCACGACACCACAGAGCATTTTCTCGTGAATTTCAAACTTAAAATTTAAATCGCAATTTTTTCCTACTTAAACTTCATTTTTGTAGAAATATAACTGTTTTTGCCAATAGGAGATACTTGCGAACATCATAAAACAGTTTTTCAAAATTAGTCATGGGGACTATTACATAAAAATATACAGTGACTTAAATTTGAATTCTTCAGAGTTCTATAATATAGTTACAGTTCTACAATGTTTTACAGGTTTTTGCTCTCTATCAAGCTCATCAGTCAGTTCAGTCATGTGTTAAGAAATATATTTTGTCCACGATTGCTAGGTACATGTTAAGCGTGATTTTTTGTATATAATATATTAGC
This sequence comes from Hyphantria cunea, assembly GCA_003709505.1. Classification (NCBI taxonomy): domain Eukaryota; kingdom Metazoa; phylum Arthropoda; class Insecta; order Lepidoptera; family Erebidae; genus Hyphantria; species Hyphantria cunea. Next base: position 840,645 of record PKRV01001993.1, read on the forward strand.
TGACCCACGCAAACCTAGTTTACGCCTCCTATTGCCCGTGGCGTAATACTTTTTTTCCGTTTTTGTAACTAACTTCATTAGTGCCTCTCATATTGCCTTCCTCGATAAGTGGGCTATCTAACACTGAAATAATTTTACGTATTAGTATAGATAGCATCATCATTTGTGATAAAACTGACACGTATAGAATGAAAATGTAGGTAATACAAAATAAAATCGCTTTTTAAAAGTTACTTCGTCGGTTTTCATTTGACATAGAGATCTGGCTATATTTAAAGGACACAATAGGTGCCTGGTAACAATCGTGAATGGTTCCTGTACCTGGATACAGGTTGCATTACTCAATCCTACTAATATTATAAACGCGAAAGTTTGTAACTATGGATGGATGTTTGTTACTCTTTCACATAAAAACTACTGAATGGATTTTAAGGAAACTTTACAATAATATAGCTTATCCACCAGAATAACACATAGGCTACAATTTATAAAAATACAATTCACGCAAATCTTTGTACCGCGGGTAACATCGCAGGGCTCAGCTAGTAACATATATGTTGTTAAAAATATAAGAAATGTTGCTATAGGAACTATACAAGAGGCGCTCATAGCCCAGTTGCACTCGGTGATTAGAAACAATCATCGAGGGTAAGCAACGATGGCGCGGTCAGTACCTGGATGGGTGACCGCTGGTGGCATGTTACCATGAGCGTCTCCGTGATTCGGAGGTCACGTTAAGCAGTCGGTCCCGGTTGTTATCATACGATAACAGTCGTGAAGCTTAGTTGGAGGCCTTCGGGCGGCTTAAAAACATCCAACGGCAAGATTTACGTAGCCACAACGTATTCTTGCCAGTCCCCAACCCGCACTTGGCCAGCGTGGGGACGTATGGCCTTAACCCTCTCCTGAGAGGAGACCCGAGCCCAGCAGTGGGACATGATGGGTTGTTGTTTGAACTATACAAATACACACGACAAGTCAGCACTAACATAATGGGTAGTACCTATTTGTCACGAACACACTCGTCACAAGAGTGCCGAATGGTTTACGGGCACAATGCATGCGGAGCGTGTCACATACCATCAAGAATAGCGCTGAATTACTCCACGTCACCGAAATTGCAGGCAAATTCAATAATAAATGCTTTTGTGTTATTTACAAATGTATAAACCGTCAATATAATGCGTAAAAGTTGCAGAGTAACTAGTCACAAAGGGTGGCTATAGCAATCCATTAGAAATTCAATAAATTATAATTAGTGCAGTCTGACTTTTAGTATCTTTTATCACACTTGTATAACAAAAACAATTTTGATTGTGTAATAACTATGAATGTAACACATTACAGTTTCTGATACGTCTAGTAACTAGATGTTTTTTGTAACTTATTATCTAGACTCTAGATAATAAGTTAAAAAAACATTCAAATACTTCTTTCTATTCTAAAACGTGTAAATTTTTAATAACTTAATACAAGGCACAAGGCTTTAGATTCGATTCTTTCTTAAAAATCCGTAATGTATGATCATATTGGGAAAAAAATAATATTTAATTTAAGATATGTATAAAGATAATATGGTACAACTACCTAACAACAACCGTTGGCGAATGGCTAGGCATGATCAACTCGCCTGGTCGGAGGATCCTCGCTTTGTTGGAGAGACACGACACCCGTTGTATGTTACAATAAAAACATTTGGTTATGACGTCTGCTCAATTGTTTAATTAATAATCATATCTTCTACGCCACCCGGCCCATGTCTCAACGTAAACTATAGTGAAAGGTAAATATTGCAAATTTTAGCTAACCCCACTTAATTGTACTGTGCTATATGAATATACATACGTGTGATGTTTGTTTAATGATGCTGTATATGATATTGTAATTTCTGCTTCTTTGTAATTTACACCGGTTATGAGATGACGCGAGCGCTAGACAGTTGAACACTGTCTTCAATTCGTAATAATGATAAGACATCACAATTGAATGATACGACGAATTACGATTCTGCTTAGGCAAACAGATTTAGAAACAAATAATAATAACTTCCAGCTAATTCTTGAGCAACTTCTGTTCACCGTAGGGGTATCTGGTGTCTAATCACCATAGTAGTAAGAACTCCCAGACAGATATTTAATAATCTAATTACTGCGGGTGCCCTTTTCAGCAGCTTTTTCTTCTCTTTAACCTGATACAAGATGTTTTCTTTTGTACAAAGTCTCCTTGAACTTTAAACACTTTCTCAGCGATACAAACTGCAATCGCAAGAGATTTACAACTATATTTTACTACAAAGAGTATAGCTATCTTCTCGTTGTGGTCGGCAACATTTTAGACCACCTAAAAAGTTTCCGAAAAACGCAGAATTATCTCCGTTCACTCATTATGACTTGCGAGTGTTGTTTTCCCGTTTGCAATTGCTGAATAATCAAGTGAAATGTATAATTATTATTTACAACTGTATCTTTCTTTAAACTAACGGTGGATATGATCGTCTAACAGGAGAGCAGAACATGCGTATAGAGACGTCAAGTGCCACAGAAGGCGACACCTGAGTCAAGGTTAAATCTATTTATCACGTGATACTAACTGCTTACGATTCGAGTTTACCGACTCCGATTACTGCAGCAAAACATGGGATTTATTCGTGTAAATATGGCCCGGAACTATAAAGCCCGCATTTTAGGATGACTGGTTAATAGTATAAAAATAAAAAAGAAAAGCAGGAAGTATTAGATGTTAATGGAGAACAGTTCGATGGACTGTAAATTTTGAGAAATCGACATATTGTACTGTTGCAAAGTCAAATTATGTTGGATTCCCGACCAATGCATAGCAAAAGTGCACAAAAATGTTTGTATAAAATGTTTTTTTCAAAAAGGAATTTCAGTTGTTTTTGTTCGGGAATTAGTTTCCGGAATAATTGAAAAATAATAAAATTTCACAATGTTGTAAGTTCCATAAACACGAATTTACTGATCAACTCCTTCCAGGTTACAGGCAGGTCCTCCTTACAGGCAGACAAATCCGTCTGAAAATGTATGTTACTTGCAAATAATATCAATGTTTACCATCGAGATTATATTGTACGTTTACACGTTTTTATGAGAACTTCGTTGCAAAAGAATATATTCATCTTATTTTCTCAACTAGATAGTAGAAGCGATGGTATATTAAGTAGTACCATATATGAACCACGCACATATGTTTTGAAACATTAAGTCTAGGCATACAACAGATACTGAAACTGGTTCACGAAATACACACAACCACCTTTAATATAATAATACATATAATATTAATACAGTATAATGGTTATTACATCGATATTTGTCGCTCCATTGTGTACGGTTTCAGCCGTAGGCTTTGCGGAGTAGCTAGGCCCGGGGGTTCGCGTCTGGGCAGTGGGGCGCATGCGCCATGCCTGGGTATTGATTATAGGCCAGAACAGCCTCCTGTCGCCTCTCCGCTCTAAACTAGTTTAAAGAATGCATCTGTTCTATACATTTTCATTTCATTTGCGTTTCAGAACAGAATAAAAGCTCAATAATTCCTGTTGCCCGTGGTTGGTTACTGAAATTAACAATATTGACCAAAATAAGGACCTATTACATTAATTGGGTTCTTAATGATTCACCTAAGTTTCCTGAAAGATTTTCTTTTAAATTCAAATGAGACCAACGGATAATTTAAACCGAACTAAAAAAAATTGTCACGGGGCGAAGTCATCAGCTATCTGCCAGTGACAGTCCCGTCCAAATCGGTGCAGCCATTCTAGAGATTACCCGGAACAAACAGACAGACAGTGACAAAAATTTAAAAATAATGTTATTTTTGGCATGTGAACCCATGTACATACATATGCATGTAGTAAAAAGCGGTTACTTTAATATTACAAACAGACACTCAAATTTAATTTATTTGTTGTATAGATTACGAATCGTAATCGGGTCGTAATACTCGTAATCTTTAATTTTATATACATTATGTATAATAATGTATATAAAATTAAAGATTACGAGTATATGTATATATACGCATTGTTACTTAAATTTAAAAATAATAACTAGTCCCTGTCTGTAATACTTTTCAACGCAGTTATTGAAATAATATAGAACAAAATGTCGTCGGTAACCTTCAAAAGGGCTGTACGAAAATATCTCCAAGAAATTTTCCATTATCAGGAATAAATTGGATACTATGACGGAGAAAAGGGTCCCAAAAACAAAACAGATTGTAAACGCGATGGAGAGCGTAAATTACGGCCAATGGACTTGCCCGATTTGCTTAAAATGTAATGTAGGCTGAAAATTATTATGAAGTGTTTACTAAAGTAAGAAGCGTTATTAGGAACTTAGATGAAAAATGAATAAACTTTTAAATAATATTCGTATGGTGACGGATGACATCGCCCCTACTCGTCCCACTGGAGTCGTAAGCGAACTAAGGGAGCAAAGTACAGTATTGCAAAGGAAATAAAAATTTGTGAAATAAAAAATACAATGGCCACACTTGAAACAAACCCAATGGTTATGGTATGGCAAAAACTTCGAACCAAAAAAAAGGAGACCCGAGATATGTAGGTTTATGTAAGGAGCAGTGCCTTTCATAAGCCATATTACATATATACGAGTCGAGTCCACGTGAAAAACCCCGTTTTCTACATTTTTTGTAAAAATGTTACTTATCTGGCAGCAAAAAATATATTGAATCTTTAATAGTGGATTATAAAGAACCAAACACAACAAAGATAAACCTATCTTGCAAGTTTACCTACATTTGCGTCAGTAAAGTCAATGTTTGGAAAGCATCTAGCATACATGGCCGACTCAGTCTCACTTGTTTCTCAAACAGGAAATGAGATATGCCATTATATTAACTCCAATGGGTATATTTAAAATATGCTTGAACGTAAATAGCACGGCGTAACTGTTACTTGAGTCCACACAAATTTACTTTTGAAAACCTGGTACTAATAGTGCAAGGTGTATTGAGAAAATCTACAATACAACTAATTCTGATATTGGCAAGAAAGCGAAGAGTTAAAACGGTAGATAAATCACGCAAATATAAAGAATGTAACCGATAGAAGTATTTTGGGTTTTATTTTTAATCTTTGTTAATTTAGAGGCTTGCAGACATTAAAATGATACCAATCCCATTGTACCCTAACCTTTCAATGTACTCATCTCTAGATCTAACTCCTTTAATTTCTTTTTTTTATTTCGGACATCTACACAAAACGCCACCTAGTCCTAAGCTAAGCAGAGCTTGTGTTATACTGGTTAGAGACAACTAATATAAATACATATCTACTTTTTTTTAAATACCTACATGATATGCGTAGAAAACACACAAACTCAAATATTTGCAGTTCATATAAACATTCGGTCCCACCCGAGACTTAAGCACAGCAGTCGCATACGCCCCTACTGCGCCACGGATGCAGTCAAGAGAATTTGTCATATCTTAAGTAGAAAAAGTACTTGTTTATAAACATCGCAATATAGACTATAATTAACAGAGTTTATATATTACCAGAGCCGCTTCTAACAGAGGTTTTGATAAATATACGTAGGAACATGCCAACATCGATATCATTCGTAAACTTAATAGTAATTACCGAAGTCTCTCTCAGCTCTAGTTTTTTTTATTAATTATAATTAAGGTGCCGTAACACATATATTTTCTATAGGAATAAAGTCCTTATTAACCTTTCAGATGCCACATCACTATCTCTAATATCAGTGTGATAACTCCTACGCTGTAGACAAGTTATGTTGATCACGTCACACTCCCACGCAAGCGTTTCGCAGACATTACGTAAATGTTAGTAAAAGTAACAGCGTGTATTCAGATTAGATAAAAGGACTTGCAGATAGCGTCGCTATTGCCAACCACGTGACGGTCATTGCAAGTAGGTAGGTGAATTTCGATTTATTAAAGAAACTGGTTATTGTTAGGAAATGTAAGGAAACTGGGAACGAAAGAATTGAGTGTTAAGTTGCTTATTTGAAATAAATACCCAACCCTAAATTGTGTTGCCAAGTTCTATATGTTAACTAGAAATTTTAGATGGTATTTCGAAAAAAATATTACACTCGTTTGCTGTTTTTTTTATGTATTCTATTACACAGTTGTCCCATTTTTCATACAGGAATATTATTTAGGTCGTATTATTAGATTATTTCGGTTGAGATACGACACAGGTAGTCACATAAAATCCTTCATGCATATGGATGTTTTTAGGCTAAACACATTATGCCATATGACTAAGTTTTTACCAAACTTTACATTCAGAGGAATCTAAACTCTTTTGCCTTGTAACTAAGTGGATTATCTGAAACTAAAGTGTGTGGAAATTTAATATGTCAAGTTTGTAGTAAAAGCCGGCCTAGTTTCTAGGTTATTAGTGTAGATACCTCTGTACAGAACATTAAGTGAATAGCCGTGACACTATGGTATATGGTATAACGTATTTTTTGATTACTTATTGATCATTTAATAAAGTATGTACGTACCAAGATACGTGAGCCCAATAGTGGATGTTTATAGTTAAATTTAACTTTAACGAAATTAACTGATTAAGGACGAAAATTCTCTCACACTATTGTTATGGCAAACAAGCTTAGAGAAATGTTAGGTCGGTTTGTGTGCACCTGTGCCTACACTTGAAAAACTACTTCTGCAGTGATCGAACTCAAAAATTTAACAACAGTTTCACAAAATGGTTTAACTATTTTTTGCATCAAAAATGAGCCACAGAGCGAACCATGACAGCCAGAATATATTAGCCCTGCAGCGATCGCGCTCCCTAAGTGAGACTGCAGTAGCCACATGTAGCTACATACAGTCCATTTTCAAAAGAAAATAAAAAAATACACTTCAAAAACAACTTCAGCACCAATCAAACTCAAATTTTGACAACAGTTTCCTAAAATGGTTTTTAATTATTTTTTACACCAACAATGTGCTACAGCGAACGATGGCAGTCAGAATATATAAAAAGAAAACGATGTATGATACATTTGTGTTATCCAGCAAAAAGTCCTTGGTGATGGGCAGTAAATAACGAGTGATTTATGGATCTCAGTTGTTTTCCCACATCGTGTAGACGTAACGTTTGTCAATAGTTGGAATAGATTGTTCGATAAGCATCATTACCGATGCGGTGACCGTCACCTGAGCAAGTTGCGCGATATTAGGGCCAACGAACTTTGATTCACAAGGTTTAGACCACCATTACCTTATGAAAATAGTCCTTCAAATAGTTTCTAAATGGGATTTATATTTATTGTATTGTATTATCACTTCAGCGAAGATTGTAATCCGATGAAATTTGGACGTTAGGTGTTTAGAACTGCTTGAATGTCTGCATCGTATCTTGAATCGACTCATAAGTTCCCACTGGTTCATGTCCTGTACCATTCGAAATTGCTAATAGGTACGTTAAGCTATTTCGCTTATTTTGCTTCTACAGTGGTGATTATTAAAGTAAATGCACTAACATTTGTTGTTGGATTTTATACTTTAATATCATCTACTTATAGTCCAGTTTACGGAGAGATATCGAATTACCAACGGTGTATCATTATTGATTCGTTCCCATATTCGAACTCATTCAAGTGTGTCAAGCTCCTGGCTCTCTTAAAAAAGTATATTATAAAAGCAACACATCCATAGCAGCAACGCAAACATGTTGCGTTGCTATGGGTGTGTTGTGGCTTTGTTTTCGAATATACAACAGTGTCTCATCATTATTCATTCGTTCCCATAAATGAACTTGACATAGAATGCTTTATAAAAACAATAAATGTGGTATCTAATTAAATTACTTTCATATTTAAAATTAAGTCGTATCCACTTAATAATCAATTAGAAGTAGTATCATTATCAATTTGTCTCAAGCAATAGTCCACTTTTACATAGGGCATGGCATTCCTTAAAAAAGGAGGTTTTGGCTTGCTGTAGCATTCTGTCCAGATAGGGTTTGTTGAAGTTCCGGTAGGTTGTGACATGAATTGATCCACTTTTAGATGAATAAAAACAGTAAAGACAAAGAGGGCTTAAATTGGCTTGTTTCAAATAGCACCAAAACTTTAAGCACTCGAAAAACAATAGCAAATGCAATATGCAAAATTGCCAAATAAAAACTATGCAATGCAGGCTTTCTAAATTAAACGTTCATAGAAATGCAACCACGACCTTATACCAACAGCGTTTAGTTATATTATGTCTGTCTTACTTGGCTGATTTCTACGGAGTAGGATTGAAATAAAACGCGGATAACAATGATTTATATACAATACTGACGCTTGAAGCTAGTCTGACAGACACGCTATTTATTATTTTATTATGCAACATTGATATAAAATCCAAATGGTATATAAATACAGATTGCGTTTTCAGTCATTAAAAAGTGCATTTATTTTTAACATTATACAGATCCACTATTAAATAGAGCGAATTATCTGTTCGTTTATTCGATATTACCTTCATCATCATCATCAGCCTATCGCAGTCCACTGCTGGACATAGGCCTCTCCAATTTCACGCCACTTAGTTCGATTTATGGCTTAAATACCTTAAATACTGTAAAAACAAATACCGCTCATTTACTTAGGTACAATATGTATTGTACTCTATAGTTCCTTATTTAATCTTTAATCTGTATATTCCATGCAATATGGAGATTACATCTATTTAACCATCTATTTATAGTGGTGAATGGATCAAAGATTCGTTTTCATTGAATAGAGATTCAATGCAAAGTGGGGAGTGCCAGACGTATTGTTTGGGATAATTACATTAAACGAATTGTACACAAATCTGGAAGATCATTAAATATCTAATTAGCTCGGCCTAGTTTGATCACAATCAGTATAAGTAATAAAACTATTGTGTGGCTAATTTTTATAGGCGATAAAAGTGTACCCCATATACGGAGTACAATTTAGTGAGATTAAAGACAAAGCTAAATAACGACAGCCGCATAAAACTATCATCGTTAACACTCCAATATGTAAGTAGGCACGTTTTCAATTAGGTAATTAATTACTTTACTCTAATGCTTGTCCTTTGGAAAGGTTACTTATTGATTAAACAATTCAAGTTTGTTATGAAATGCAATAATACTTCGTAACTACGGAAATATTGGTGTCTATTCGAAGTCTAACAATGTCCAGAACTCATTTAAATATGGTCAATAGAATAGCCTCGAACGTAGTACTTGTTTACAACAAATAGCCCTTTCCCTGGTTCCATATAGAATCTAAAGTAAGTATTAAAAGTCCTCAAATCCCAAGGCGAGCTCGAACTCATTCAAGTGTGTCAAGCTCCTGGCTCTCTTAAAAAGTATAATATAAAAGCAACACACCCATAGCAACGCAACATGTGTAGCTTTACACTTTAACATGAAAAAACTTCGATGTATTGACTAATAACACAACAGTAATTTGGTTTTGGGAGTGTTAGAAATGACTTTCATGAGATCTTGTATTCTCAATAGGTAAGAGAACACATTTAGAAGAGGCTTATGTCCAGCAGTGGTTTTTTGCTGTTATAATGGTGAATAAGACGTTTCATACTGGCAACGTGGAGGGCAGTACAATCAATGGGGTCAGGAATGTATATATTTTATAACGATTGGTGATCAGTACGAATTAAAAAAGGACTAAATATTAATATTTCGAAAGATAAAGGAGAATAGAAGGAAAAAAAATATTTCAGGAAGCGGTTAAGTAAATAGTGTAGTAACAGAATATGGTGTTTATTCGCCGATGTGGTTTACATGGTGCAAATATTTCTTTTACCCATAATCACTGAATTCGAAAGTAGAAAGATACTTAACAAAGAACCGTACAGAATTCGCTAGCTTATGGTATAATCCTATTATATGCGGAGCTGGCAAAAGATAAGAAAATTGATTGAGAATGTAGCATAAACATAGATATATTTGCGTCAAAGTAATTGTGGAAAAGGGCGACGCGATAAAAAAATAAGTTCACTGACCTCAACCGACATTCATTACGACAGCGATTATGTATCTATTTCTTCTCTGCTCAAGTCAAGCCTAATTGAGGTTGCTGTGGTACATACTACTGCTAGACATGTTCCAAAACTAGATTTTGTTCCTGGCTGCGCTCATAGACTATTTCGAATTATTAATATATTCCACAAAAATTAAAGTACCTCTCAAACTTCACCGGAATCGAGTAAGCTGTGGAAAACATGCAACGCAATTTGCTCAGACTTTATATAACATTACATACTGTTTGTCGAATGTCAAGAATCTAGGCCAATAAATTGTTGGCAAGCGAAAAAAAGCCATCAGAACAGCTTACTCTAATGAGAGCACTCGCAGAAAATCTAGATTCACTGTAAAGTATTTAAATCGTAATCGGTAGCATCTTGCAAACTAATCGTAAATCAGAAAAAAGCAACGCTGATTTGTACCAAACTGCGATACCCGCATTACAGCTAACACTTAGCCTAAATGTTTAATGAATGACGCAAGCGAGTGTTTACTTTTTAAACTAGTGTTAAAAATCTGTGTCAATACCTATCACAAAAAGCCGTATGCTTCAAATAAAGTTATTAAGTAATAAAAAGCCGGTGGCGAATTAGGAAATACGTGTTATGAACAGTCTTGAGGCACGTGGTAACTCATTAAAAAAATAAACGAAAACGTAATTCGATGTAAATACAAATTAATTTCACTCAAGCATATTTACTAGCGATATGATTCGTTATTATAACCATTTAATTATTATTTGTGTGGGCACTTATATTTCCACAGCTCGACGACTTTGAAGCGACTATTTGGCGTGATGTAGGAATATGGCACTTATATTACAAGGCATCGAAGAGCTCTATCAACAACGAATTGTTTAGTAAAGAAAACATTAAAAGGTAGGTATAGCTTCTATAGACATTGTGTGTCAAGTGTCGTAAAACTACAAAATTAATAACGTCAGGCACCAAAACAATGTAGATTCAACACATTGAGCAGTCCACATGGCATCTCGCTAGACCGAGAGCCGGCAGAAGTAACAAACGTGAAAGGCGTTCGTTGACCCCGCGTGACATAATAGCTATTCGGCAACCAACCGTCTGACATTCGCCAAGGGACCCGCAATACGACGCCATTAAATTTGACGAGACGAGTAATGCCAAGTGCTATCTCGCAATATCAACTGAACAAATATATAATAAATCTACTCAATAAAGTTTGTAGCGCATTTCAAAAAGGGTTCTTGTTCCGGTTTACGCTAAATAGGAATGGTTTATGGTGTATTAAATTCAATTAATTGGAGGTTAAAAACATGTGTTATCATATTGTTTGAAAACAAGCTGAAAGAAACAGTCAGGACATATGTCTCTTGTAACTATTTTTAATTCCTTCCTCGGATTTAAGAGTTATAAATATGACAAGAAGTACAAGAAGCTATCTAAAACTTTACTATACTGTGGAAAATAATTATTCCTTCTAAAATTTGTTCTATATGCAGAAGTTACAAGCTATATTAGGAGCAAACAACTAAACAAGAGGTTTCCTGGTTGATAATGAACAACGTGAGGATCAGTCTATAATTACTATTGAATTATTATTTATTATAAAAGTATCAAAACGGTGTGCAAAACTGTATTTTTACAGCTTTTAATGTAAATGTCCTCAAGTGCGACGGGCAGGACTAAGTTACAACAAGCATACCGAGGGGTGGGATGCATGGGCAAGCAATGCAAAAGGTCATCCCCGCCTTCCCTACACACCGTTTGTGGTCTGTCGAAGTTTTCTGAGCCAGAACTAGACTTTTGAATATATTTGGAACTTAGTTTAGTAGTTCTATGTTAATATGTTGAAGACATTTTGTCAAGATTTATGCATGTTACCGGCGATCTGTATAATTCAGGTATTCTATACAATACCTGGACAATTGTATACTATACCTGGGGCGTCCAGGCAACGTATTTATTTTTGTCCATTACATACTTTGCCTAGGTATTCTTTCCAATTCCTAGGGATTATACAGAATACCTACAGATCCACCAGCAACTAGTAAAAATAATAGATTTTGATATGTATTTATTAATTGTATGTAACTATATACATAACTATAGAATGACGAGCAAAGGAAACGTTGGTTGCTTTAAATCGACTACTTATTCAGAATCGTTAAGGTTAAGTTACAACAGTGATCACTCCAGATCCCAGGTGTTGTGTTGCAGAATTATTTAGATTGGATGAATTTGAGGGGATTGCTTTTAACCTATTCCCGTAGTAAATAGCACATTAACGGCTACGCATTAGGTATTATAAACAATACCTAGGCAAAGTAAATAATAAATAATATTTCACACACCTACACGTTTTAGGCTTTGTATACATAGTCTAGGTTTTATATAGAATAACTGATTATATAGATTGTCGGTAACATGTATAATGTATACTTTAGAGGTAATTAGTAGTGCGTGCACACTTTGAAACGGTAATCTTATCTATTTCATCCATTTTTGGAACTATTAAAAAATAAAAATTTCCAATAAGTTTTTGCGGCCTGTCTATGTATCCAAAATTTATATAAATTACAGATTAACATTCTTTTCTCTACTAAATTGGGACTCCTAACTTCCTAATTGACAAATGAATACCGGTACACAATAAGGTAAATTGAAATCTAACGACCGTCACACTGGCATTATTTTACGGACGAAAAAAATAATAATTAATAGAAAAAGGCGATAAGGTTTGAAGGTTTTATAGTTTTATTAATTGGTTGTGGTTATGGTGTAATTGTAAAAGTAAATTAATTGTACGTCAATCGAAATTTTCCACAAGTTTTTCTTTCTACCAGTGTGACGAATGTTACTGGATCTGGTTAAGTGGCAAGGAATCTTTAGACGTAAGGAATACGTCCCTAAACGTATCCCTTATCTCCCTATACGTTTCTGAGGAAGATCCTGATTAATTTTAAGAGGCAGAATACTTCGTTAAATGGAATTACGTATAGTGTATAGGCGGATAATGGCTCGTATGCTTTTTGGTGTGTAGAAATTGATATTTTCTGTGTAGTGATTTGTACCTAGTGTAATATTTATAATAATTATTAAAAAATGTTAATTAAGCATTGTCAATTTAAGTTTCTTCTGATGTAAAGCCATTACAGGGTGCTTTATGGGATTTCAAGTAAGGTACCCGGATTAGTTTATTCTGTTTTGATTTACGAACAAATGTTATGAAACCTATTTCAATACATATCGGAACAGATAAAAACGCTTAAATTCCCCTCTATTTTGGCAAAACTATAAGTGTTTCATACCAGTATCTAACTTCATTTCGACGAAACCACTTTACAACTCAGCACATACATGCTATAAAAATATTACTTTTACAAAACTCGCGACATTTTTCCTCAAAAATATGTAGTGAAAAGCTAGCCATGCGGGAAATGAAATGCGACGATGCCTGCTACACGCTCATCTCGATAATACTCAAATTATATATAGTTATATTGAAAACGTTTTTCTTTTAGAAGCTTTTAATTTGAAGTATATGACAATTCTTTACTAGCCACAGTTTACATGGATTCGTCACCATAGCACTTTTCCCTGGTCGGTACAAATGATAGATCTTATCAGAATTGCGATAGATTCTATTAATAGTACCTCCAAACTTTAGCCATTGCTAGTGTATTTTGGAGGGTGGATGGTTAGTAAAAAATGTTGAACAGGAGGCTGTATCGTAAATTTTGAAGGGCAGAGTGTTCGCTCGGTCTAATGAGGGTGTGAAGCTAATTGTTAATATAATTAATATACCTATAATATTTTAGCGGAGACCGTTTTAGGAGAGACACAGTAATTTATTACGAAAAATCGGTATATGTCCTTCATAAATACAACTACCATGATGTTATATATTTGTGTACTATAATTATAATTTCGAAATGATTCATCGAGCAAATAGCCATGTTTTATGTGAAGAAAAAGGATTTCCCATAACATTTTCCAACCAACTAGTCACACCAGATTATATGGAGCACACGCAGTTTATTATAGATCGTAATTTCAAGTTTCCAGTACAACGGGTACATTTAGATCGCGTCATGCGTGGAACATGTAACCCAATATAACCATTTTGTGCAAAATGGGTATTGATCGGACGGGAGACACGAGGGGAAGTGGGAGGAGGGTTGCATCGCGCCGTATGCAACTTGGCACGTGGAAAGGCCATTCTCTACGCCTAACTGTGTTTTAAAGTGTAGGCAATAAAAGTTTAGTACATACCACGATTTAAGTATAGGTACAAGGTTTTCTAGCATTTTGGTAGCTACTGTAGACACTAGTACGTATTTTTTACCATAAAAAAGAGATTACGAGAATTTACAGGTCCAAAACTATTAACGCGTTGTGGCTGAGGAGATTTTACAAGCATTAAGATTTTCACGACAGCTTTTCATATCACTTAAACACTAGGGAAAAAAAACATAGTGCGTTGTGAGGATCACAACACACATACACCCTCTCTCACACACACACATACACCCTCTCTCACACACACACACACACACACATGAACATGAAATATTTAATTTCTCAATAAAATTAAGTGTCGATTTTTTATGGCTTATTAAAATGTGAAATAAAAGGAATAATATGTGATACCGTAAGGGGGAGACAGAAATCCACAGCACAGGGTTTATCCTTCCTTCCAGTTTATATTCCAGGGTTTGGCTTCCCGACTTCCACAACAACAAAGTTATAGTAGGTATATCAGTGTAACATTTTTTGGGAGAAAATAAAAACATTATCATTTTTATCCCTAATCCGGTATTTCCTACACAATAAGTATAGTAAAACTCGCGACCCTAGGAGTCTCATAGTTGGTGATTGTATATTTATATATGCATATATTTAGTGCACGGTAGATCAGAATAAGAAAATCCGGTTTTCAAAATCCAGGGTTAAAATTATCAAAAAGTATAAAAGGCTTAGCGAGAGGCAGCTCCGCATGTAAATCGTTATTGGATCTCAGTCAATCTCGTCAAGAATTTGCATGAAAATCGCGCTCCCAGAGATTTACATGAGAATTGTGTATTCAGGCTCTAAGCTTTTATGGCGTACTTCAAATAAAGGCGTAATAGGAAAATGTATGCCCTGAACGTGATCGGAATTAAGTCAGCGCTAAATAACTCGAGTACCAAGTGAGCCAACAATCGATATATTTGTTCCGATATATCAAAAATATACAGTCGAATGGTTTTTAGTTGAAAAAACTTAATTCATAAGTAGTATCAACTTATCGCCGTCCACTGTTGAGCGAAGGATCTCCCCTAAGGAGCGTCAGCAATCCCGGTCTTGGCCAACCCAAATCCATCCGCAGTCAACCATTTTCTTTAAATCGTCAGTACATCGCCTCTCGGTCTCCCCTCTAACAAATTTAGGCTTCAGCGACCATCAGTTATCTGGAGACACAACTAGCCCACTTCCACTTTAGCTTACTAATCATAAATATTTAACTAACTATGGGAATTTGGTGCAGTTAGCTAGCTGAGATTGGGAAACCGTCGAATGTGTACCGTGTGAATATTTTTTTTACGCAAATCATTACACCCTATGACGTAACTGGTTGCAATTAGTGGTGTTTGTAATACTGGATAGGCTCAAAATAATTTTTACCGCTATATCCGACATACACGCAAACAGAGCCGCGGGCAAAAGCAAGTTAGACAATACACCTAAAATGTATTCATTTTTAAATAAAATCGACTTTTAAAACTACAATTAAATTAAGGAAATGAACGGAGCATGGATGTTATAACTTCAATCAATCTTCAGTGCGGGAGGGTCTTCAGATCCATATGTGTGATATTGGATCTGAAGACCCTCACACAGGTATAAAAATGAATATTGACAGTCATTCGTATATACCTAGTTACTAGTACCTACACTAATATGAGTCACCAATAATGGCTGCGCATTTCCCAATATTGTTTAACTATGCCCCATATGGGAACTGCGTGATGTGAATAGGTTACTCTAGTCATACACGGTCGAGCTGGTCGACATTGCCTCCGCCCTAGGGCGACTTTTGCCCAATCTGGGTGGAGCCAGTGTCGCAACGAGAAGCCTCTTCACGGGGGTGGTCCGGTCGATGGCGCTGTACGGCGCACCGGTGTGGGCGTCGGCTCTGACCGCCCAGAATAAGGCGCGCCTCTGGCGCCCTCCGAGGGTATTGGCGGTCAGAGCCATACGCGGATACCGCACGGTGTCGACCGAGGCGGCGTGCGCCTTGGCCGGTACACCCCCGTGGGATTTGGAGGCGGAAGTGCTCGCCGAAGTTTATCGACGGGTGGCTGAATTCCGGGCGGAGAGTGGCATGCGCCCTCCGCCCGAAGAGGTACGCGAGTGGCGTGAAGCCGCCCGTCGAGCCACTATGGCTCGATGGTCGTCGCGGCTGGAGGCTCCACGTGCTGGCTTCGCCACCGTGGAGGCGCTCCAGCCCGTCATCCTCGAGTGGGCAGGGCGGCAGCACGGGACCCTTTCCTTCCGACTGACGCAGGTGCTTTCCGGGCACGGTTGCTTCGGGAAGTACCTGCACTCGGTCGCGCGGAGGGAATTGAGTCCCGCCTGCCACCACTGCGACTGCAGTGAGGACTCGGCCCAGCACACGCTGGC
>PKRV01001993.1:857801-870826 GCA_003709505.1 Hyphantria cunea
AAAAAAAAAAAAAAAAGTCATACACGGTCGAGGTCTGGATGGCGTAAGAAAGCGGTTCCCGGATCCCTCCCGTTTCAGGCGCAGAGTGGCACACCGTGTGGGTTTTAGTCGGTTCGATTCAGACACACCGCTCCGCCGCAAACCCCGGTGGGGGTAAGGCCCGAGGGGTTTACACACGTAAAAAAAAGTCTTACGCGGTCGAAATATCATCAATTAAAAATGATCGCATTCATTATTGTACATATACATGCCAAATCTGTCACTAAACAACGTTTCAGTTGACGGCAAATAAACTTCAGTGAGAGACCGTTGAAACTAGATTGATCAAGATGTGTTGTAGACGGAGCATTTCGCGATTACAGTTCAGAGCCAGGTCTCCTCACTCAAGACCTTCAAACAGATTTCCCACTGACATTTAATTGTCATTATCAAAATATAATTAGCAAGATTTTAAATGGAGTATAATATTAGTGCCTTCTGAGTATAAACAAAGCAGCGTTATCTAAATGTTATTTCCTCTGTTTTGCTGGTCTTTTGCCCTATGCAAGTGTGTAGTCAAATTCTCATGGCTGTTCCTGCTCATGCATTATTTTACTATATATTTTGGATATTATTATATTTCTAGCACTAAACTTAATATATTGATTTCATATTATGTCAATAGAGGTACGCAAAACAGTAACTATCCCTAGGTTTGGTTATTGGTTGGTGTTTGCATTCAAAATGTTAATATATGTTAAATGTTTTACTGATATTTTTACT
This sequence comes from Hyphantria cunea, assembly GCA_003709505.1. Lineage (NCBI taxonomy): Eukaryota > Metazoa > Arthropoda > Insecta > Lepidoptera > Erebidae > Hyphantria > Hyphantria cunea. The sequence continues at coordinate 858,564 of PKRV01001993.1, forward strand.
CATCGTACTTTACAGTTAGAAGCCGCTTTCTTAATAATCGCCCTGAGAAATGCCGAAACAAACCAAAGAACCAAAGAATATTCAAAGGTAATGTGATTACAGTATAGGGTCTAGGTTTGCAATTTCGAGTAGGCCTATCCATACAAACGGGCAGAAGAGACCCAGACTTCGTCACCAATGATAGCGAAGAATTAAAGCAGTCTCCCGTTCTAACTTATGCGAGACTTCACATTGTGTTATAGTTGTTACTTTAGTTTAGTTTGGTTACATGTATGACAACCAATAAAACAAATATCACATATTCAAAACTTTGCCCCAAGAGCCATAAATAAACACGGAAATTTTTAAAAGTAAAAGAAGCGGCCTTCGACTCTTCGTTTAATAAACTTGAGCCCTATTTAAATGGCAAAGTTCATCTTTGAATAAGTCCGGGGGCGTAACAAACGGCCAAATTATGAGTTACCCAGGAAGGGTGCGTTTATCGAATTAGAACCACAATAATAAGACCTACTTACGATATACTACGTTCGTTCAACTCGTAATTAGCGAAGTTGTATTCGCGTTATTTGTAACAGAGCTATTTTTAGATTTCGATTTTGCTGAATTGCAAAGTAAATTAAAAAGAAGTGAAAAAATGTATGATAAATCGGGAAACTTTACCTCCTTTCAAAGGAGGGTTCTATGTCCAGTAGAGGACTGTTAGACTGTTGATAACGATAATTGTTTTTGGGACTTTTTTTACCTTTGACAAAATTCGTCAGTGTTTTAGTTATGGTGCGAAATCAGAAGGCTCATGTGTCATTAATGACATGGTAGAATTTTTTTTATATATGGGCCTGCGAAAGAGTCCTTATTCTGCCTGATGGAAAGCATGAGGAGAAACCAAAAGTGATCACCATACTCACTGCAAATGCAGACAATGCAACGATGAATATAGGGATGTTTTGGTATCATTGGGCATAATTCTTTCAAGGCCCTATGCCACCATAATACCATAGAGGTGAAGACCCAATTTCGAAAAATCAAGTCAAGGGATTGTGAAATTCATCAAAAGTTGGAAATTCTATATACTATTAAGTTTGTCAGCAAAGCTTGGACGTAGGAACCACAACTGTTCTATGCCCATGATATATTCAAAATAGCTTCAAGGTATATTGTGAAGCTATAATTAAAAACCAGGATAGGTCACCAAACCAGCTTGATAGCTTCTCTTTCATACTTGTCTTTGTCTACTATTCTAAAGTAAAATATCTGGATGTTTCCTTGCCTTTGGTGGTTGATAGCTCATTTGAGGTAATAGATCATAAACATTGGCCCTTTAATATTTGGCTAAAACCTAGTTGCTGAAGAGTAACCGGTCCTCGTTTTAAAGACACTTCCTTATCTGCCTCAGCCAATATTGGAATACTTGGTATCGACATATCAAGCGAAGTCCAGTTTCGTGATCATTTGGAGGGTAAGGCCAAATTGACCTCGAAAAAGCTCGGTGTGCTGAACAGATCGAGACAGTATTTCACTCCAGCCCACCACCTTTTGCTTTATAAGGCGCAGGTCCGGCCTCACATGGAATACTGTCCCCATCTTTGGGCGGGGGCACCCCAATACCAGCTCCTCCCTTTGGACCGCAATCAACGGAGAACGACTCGAATCGTCGATTCCCAAGAAGTTTCAATTCGGCTAGACCCATTGGCGCTGCGTAGAGATGTGGATTAACTGCCGCATCTTCTACCGCATTTACCATGGGGAGTGCTCCGAGGAATTGTTCGGGCTGATTCCTGCCGCCTCTTTCCGACATCGTCCTTCGCGACAGAAATTTCATCCCCATCATCCTGATTCAGTCCACAACAGTGCGCTTTTCAAGGAACTTTCTGCCTCGCACAACAAAACTGTGGAATGAATTGTCGCCTGCGGTATTCCCGGACCAACACGACCTTCAAACCTTCAAGAAAAGAGCTTACTCCTTCTTAAAAGGCCGGCAACGCACTTGTGACGCTTCTGGTGTTGTGGGTGTCCATGGGCGGCAGTAAAAGCTTACCATCAGGCGATATGTCTGCTTGTTTGCCTCCTATAATATATATAAAAAAAAAGAGACTCCAGGACAGAAGCTCTTGACAATAGTTGTGAGAATTGTTCAACACTTAAATGCATGGGTAACTTAAATAACTATTATTTAACTGTTTACAGTATATATCTCCTCAACATACATCAGTCAAATTACCATTGTTATTTGACATGTACTTTTAAGTTAATTAACACTGATAAATGTCAAATAAGAATAAATAAGTGGAACCATTTCTTTATTTCATACTTGACTGTTGTCAATTTACATTTTATTTTTTAAACAAGACAAGATAAAATTAAAACGGTTGAATCTTCTACATTTTTTACAATCATTTGCACTTGCGTACATAATGCACTGGATTTAATAATGTCTATGTTACATCAACAGCCTTTCACAGTCTACTACGGACAAAGGCGTCTGCTTCGAAAGATTTAATATATACTTTTATTATGTATCATTTATTACTATATACTATACCACACATTTTATTATATACTTAGATGTTTGCACCCAGCCAGGTAAGTATATGCTTACATGTCTGCATATTCATATATAAAAGGGTAGTTTTAAACAGAAGTGTATACTGTACAATATGCAGGTCATATTTGCATAGAATAATCATTATTTCATTTTACTTATACACTAAAATTCTACAACGATGCTTGAAGTGTAAATTATTGAAATGGTTTGATAAGTAAAAATATAGTATAACCCACTTTTTAATTTATTTATAATACATTTAAAGAATGTTTTCTAGTTTGTATTAATCATAGAAATATTAATGGAATTGTTACCAAGTTCTTATTGACTACATAAGTATCATAATGAAACACTAGAAAATATTGTATTTCTGTTATATTGCAGTAAGGTTTTGTATAAATACGATATAAGTTCATGGCAATGTCCATTTTTGTGGATTTACAGTACACTAAAACAGAAGAAGAAAACCTAAGAAATTAACCTGCTTCCAACTACTAACTTCAAGGGATTCTTTTTTTTCCTAGATTTTGCATTTGATTTTTTTTGGAATTTGCATTTTATTAAACCAATAGTTCAATATGTGTAAAACTTCTAGATTAATTTATGGTTATCAGATTTTCTTTTAATCCCAATATACTGTAATTACTCGTATTAATAAACAGTGCAGTCATATTACGATGAAATAGCACCCAAGATATACAAGTGCAATATTCATAGGTCAATAAAATTCACTATCTCATTGTCCACGCGGACAAAATTGGTGGTTGCGGACGATGATTAAACAATTCACAAACACTCACCTTTATATCTTGCTAAAGTCATATAAAACGGTAACGCCCCAATGGACGAGAGCTGACGAACGGGATCAATTGTTGATACTGGCTTCCAGGAAGCTGGCACCAGATGAACTGCCTCGTACACGCCGGGCGCACAACCTGCCGCAATCAGTAACACCACAATCAGACATAAATACACACTAACACACTCAACGCAACATTTCCGACTATTCTAACCAATTTCTACTGCAGCAATGTACGTACGCACCAGCTGGCGAAAACGTGGTCACCACGGTCCGCAATATCAACTATACTACTATATACGTAAATACGGACTAAGATATTCGATATTACGTCGCTAGCTACCTTCCACTGTCTATGACGAAGCACCTCGCAATTTCACCCGCTGCGTGCACAGGAAACGCGAATTGTAACAACAATTACGATCGGCTACGAACGAACATAAAATGAATTAAATTTCATCAAACGCAACACACTTCCGTAGTTTAATATGACGACAGAAAATAAATGAAAAATTAAACACTTTCTTATGTTTCTCGAACTGCCTTCACACCGGAAATGAGCATTTTTTTAAAATTTGAAATAGCATTTATCTCATATTTAAGAATACACAAATTTATGTTAGAAAAATATTTCATTTCTAGTTCTTCGCACCTTTATGATTAACAGAAATTTTTCTGATGATTATTGCTAGAAATATTTAAATACACACTTCGAAATAAGTAGAAATAGTATTGTCAACAGGAAGTGCGAATACTTTTAAACTTTTGCTATTGTCTATGACAGGAGATGGCTGGCTTCATATCTTTATAATACTCGAGATTTAAATTCTAATTTTATGTACAAATATGTATCATAGCAGCCTCATTTAGTAAGTGAAGTCTGATCGACCGAGTGATTCAAGTTTGATATTGTATAGAGCTTAGATAGAATATGTTTATTAATTTAGCCGATATTGATGAAGTAGTTTTCAAAACTTTTTCAATTTTCATTTCTTCTTAATATAGTCTCTGGCATGAAACAGTATCTTCTCATTGTGTCAAAAAACGAACATAACGATTGGGTGTACTTTAAATTATTTGATCGGGATTGGCTACTTTTCTAATTGACAGATTTGGAGACATAGACTAAATTTATTACTTAATTTATATTTTCCGCAGCGAAAACAATCTTACGTCTTTTTGACAGAAGATTGGACGGATTATGAATGAGTTTTCGTCGATGTCGTCCTAATATTCAATTTTTCTTTTATAGCTGATATTATAATAATACAGTGTAGTAGAAATTCCAAAACTTGTTGTTATACCTAGTAACTTCGTAGGATATTGACAAATATGGTAAAACATTTCAAAATTAAGGTTAGGTTATGTGCAGTGTCCTTGTGATCTTAGGAATTATATTCTATATTATTTTTTTCAGCATTCATGTAGACAGTTATTATATAGTTCGGCACGGTGGAAATGTGCATTACCGATCAATCTTAAAACAACAGTGCTCAACATTAAACCAGAACAGGTAAATGTACAATTATTTTCTCTAGGGACAAATGATGATGTAAAAGGAAAAATAAAATAGAAATCGATTTTCTTATTTTACTGGTTAAGTACTAGTGAACTAGATAAATTAAAATAGTAAGAACTAAGTTTAAATTAATGTTTCATTCAGGAAAGAGTACTATTCTTGAGTTATATTCTACCATAAACAACCTAGTAAACCATGGTTTCTGGACTTTCTGTTTAATCATTTAAAATTTGAAGTTTGAAGAACCTATTTCCTTTTTTCTGATAGGCACTGCTAGCTTATTGGTAAACATGATACTATTCAAATAGACATTATACAGATCTTATATTTCGGTAAAGTTATCACAGCTCTGTTTTGTATCATATAAATATGTATTTATATAAAGACAATTGTATTTAAAGCAATATCTCTAAAATTAAGTAAAACAGTACTCAAAATAAAATCAAGCTTTTCTTATATAAAAATTTAACTAAAGAGTCATACACATTCACTGCTAAATGATTTATGAAGTAATATGTCAAATACAACTAAAAGGTTGTTGTATTATTTCTCCAGTACACAGCACTAGAATGCCGGCACTACTCGCGGAAGGGCTTTTTCTCCTCAATCATCGAAAATATCAAGGAGGATATGGCCAAAAACAAAGAGATGAAGGAAAACATCAAAAGGTTCAGAGAGGAGGCGCAGAAGCTAGAGAACTCTGAAGCCTTGCAGGTATGTGCCAAATAGAGAATATGGCTTAGAAAATACTAGAGAACCTGTCTAGTTACGCTTGGAAGTGTTTGAAATTTTCAGAATTCCTCTACCATAATATGCATGTATACACACACATTTAACATTACATAATACATGTAGACATTTAAACATTCCCTTATCATCACTCAATTTATTCTGAAAACTGCATTAAAATCCATTAATTAAATAGGAATGTAATATTAATAATGTAAATAAAAATATTAATGATGTGTATGATGTATGTATATATGAATAATAAAGAAACAAATCACTAGATGCTAATTGGTTACCCTTTAGCTTTAAAAACATCTAAAACAAAAGTTAAAATAACTACCAAATACTTCATAATAGCTTTAGATTTAAATGCATTTTAGATTCACATCTAGTGGCTGTTAATAGGAAGTAATAATGTGATGTTTATTATCATCTGTAATGTAAGTGAGATTTTACATCAGTATCATGAATTATAATAAAATGAAAGAAAATAAAATAGAAATCTATATTAAAATAAAGCAGGTAGTGTTTTGTAAACACATTTCTATTACACATTAGCCCAATGCCCATTAATATTCAGCACTTAATGAGTCCTGCTGTATTATATCTGTAAATCAAGCTATCAGGTGCTCAGTGTGGAGAAACGGATGTCATATCCCTCCAACATAAAGGGCATGTTACTACACATACATGTTAATCTGTGCGAGAACATTTATTGCACGATGCAGGATTGGTAGCTTCGTCGTACACTATGTTACTCTGTAGTTCAGTGTATCTTCGGTAGATGGCGTTGTCATATGTTTTTGTTGCCGCTGTATGTGGAAGTCGCCACATCACTCCTGTCCCTTCAGGACCGGACGGAGATCGATTGATGAGTCAGCTGTCTGTGCTCTGTTACGGAACTTGCCAGTGGCAGGAGTGGGTCGTTCCAGTGAGTCGGAACTGAATGCCGCTAGTCCTAGTAAGTCGGGATTGAAGTCCGCTGATCCCAGTGAGTCGGGGCGGTTGTTGCGTAGTGGCTGGCTGCTGCTGGAAAGACATGCTCTGCTTACATAGACCGTAGGTTCAGTGTGCTGCGCCTAGACGCTGATGAGGCCGTAGGGTAACCAGGCTGGAGCATCCTGCGTGTGGTGTATCACTGTTGAGGATTCCGAGGTTACTGGCTGGCTAAGAGTTGCTGCGGGAGTGAACGTAATGGTAGCGTGTTGACTGTTGATCATCTTCTTCGCAGACTGCTTTCAATGACGTCGGGGTTCCCACTGTGGAGGAACGGGTGTCATGTCCCTCCAACACAAAGGGAGGATCCTCTGACCAGGCGAGGTGATCATGCCTGGCGGGCCACTGCCCAACGGTTGATGTTGGGATGTTGTATATATGCTTATCGGCTCGAGAACTTCTATTGCGCGATGCAGGATTGGTAGTTTCTTCGTGTAGTACATTACTCCGTAGCTCAGTGTATCTGCGGTAGATGGCGCTGTAGTATGTTTCTGTTGCGCTGTATGTGGAAGTCGCCTAACAACTAGAAGTCATTTTTACAAAGGCAACTCCCCCACTAGGAGTAAATCCTGTGTAGCAGTTGACTTTACAAACATACATAAGAAGTACACAAAATACTCAGAATCAGTGGTTTGGCGACCGCTTTAATCACTAGGTATATGTGCAATCAAGTCATAGGTTTGATTTCTGCTGACTTTACTATGACTTTAAATGTTTGCAGGCAGCCAGAAGAAAGTTCCATGCGGTTGAGTCAGAGGCTTCGAAAAGTTCCGAAGTATTTAAGGAAACCTTTGAAGGCATCAAGGGCAAGATGGAACATGTGATAGAAGAGGCTAGCAAAACTGAAATTGCTAAGAAAGCAGGTAAATACAAGTTATTTAATTCCAGTTAATCAAGTATGATAGATTTTTAAGCGTTCTACACGCTATGCCGCGGGCTATGATGCCGGGTTTGCTATTGAGCTGCTGGCCTAGCCGCGCAAGCCAACCCTACAAACTATGCCTGCTAATACCTCCCGGAATAGCTTGTAGGAGCTTGAAGCGAAGACCATTGAGGAGACTGTGTGGGTCACTGTCACACTTGGGCCATAGAAATTAGTAATTCTATCGCTGTCATGTAATTTACATTTAAACAAATGCGTTTTATTTTGTTTTGATGTCGGCAATCAGCTCTATAACTATGATGTTCCTGCAGATGTGATGTTCCAGCATAATAACGTGAGTGTACTCTTCAGCGAGAGCAACTACTCATGTACTACTCTGATGACTAGTACATTTAAACAATAAGAGAGTCTTCAGAAGTGCATCTCAGGCTCTTCATAGAAAATGTAGGATTCTTACTAAATGGGACCCATAGTTTATTATTAACTCAGTGTTGATTTTTAAAATTAATTTCTGCCTAATCTCCTAATCTTTGGAGCAAAGATAACGCTTCTGTAATCATCTGAGTGTAAAGTTTTGTTATTTACTTTTCAGGAAAAATAAGTGAAGATATATCAAAAACAGCAAAGGGTGCCGCAGAGAGTATAGCAGACACTAGCCAGAAGCTGGGACAGACCAGCGCATTCAAAACCATCTCACAAGTAAGTTTACAACTGTAAAATCTTGTTTTATTATGGGGCTAGTGAAAACTCTTTATTTGTATACTGTATTACAGAGTTTCAAGAGAGCACATAAAATATCAGGTGTATCATGTAAACAGAGTGGCCTTATGCTATTAATTTATGATATCTAGATTTAACCACTATTATTTTTTTTTTGTTACGTGTGGAAACCCCCTCGGGCCTTCACCCCACCGGGGCTTGCGGCGGGGCGGTGGTCGGAATCAAACCGACTAAAACCACACGGTGTGCCACTCTGCGCCTGAGACGGGAGGGATCCGGGAACCGCTTTATTACGACATCCGGACCCATCTAGATTTAACCATGTTTTACCCTAATGAGCTGCCTGGAGACAGCCAGAACTTTTTTTAAAATATAACACCCGCCAAAATGTCTTCTCTATCTGATTGAAAGATGAGTAGAATCCAAAGGTAAAGGCGGTATATGTTTAGTGAGTAACCAAAGCTCATTCAGAGGACATGTGACACTGAATGGACTGTAACACAACTTGTGGTTCGTGTGACACTTACTAAATCATGGTAGCAAGGAAATAGCACAAACGTTTAACAGCGGCACTCCATTCTCCCACCAACTCGCTTTTTGAAGTGGAGTTCACTAACATCCGTGTACTTCATGCAAGCCTCAACGCCGTCCACCAGCGTCTTGAGACGGCACGGCCGGCCATGCTATTCCTAACGGAGACACAAATACGCCGCCCTACCGACACGACTTATCTCCACTACCCCGTCTACATGCTCGAGGAGTGCTTCCTCGCGAAGGCTGGAGTGTGTCTTTTCGTTAGAGCGGATGTTTATTGTCGCCGATTACGCTGCCTTGAGGACCCATCCTTCTCCATCCTTTGGCTCCACGTAGATATGGGCTCTATGAGCCAAATCTACGTATGCCTATACCGATCCCACTCTGGAGACTCTGAAACAACTCGACTCGAAAGTTCAGGAGCAGTATCCGACCGCTGAACTGGTGTTTCTGGGAGACTTTAACGCTCATCATGAGTTATGGTTGGGATCTACAAGAACTGACCACGCGGGTCGGTCTGTCCACGCATTCGTTCTCACGCCTGACCTCACCCAGATGGTACTCCAGCCCACCAGGATACCAGACATACCGAGTCAAGCGCCTTCCTTGCTGGACCTACTGCTGACGAGTCATCCAGCGCAATACAGTGTATCGGTGCTCGCCCCTCTGGGATCCTCCGATCACTGCCTGGTTTCCACTACGGTGCCTCTTGTTGCCCTTCCACGACGAGTGGCAGCAAAAATACGTTTATGGCACTACTCGTCGGCAGACTGGGATGGAATGCGGGATTACTTTGCATCCATTCCGTGGGCTCAACGCTGCTTTAAAGATAAAGATCTATCGCAAAGTACGGCCGCTGTGGCTGACGAGATCACTGTCGGAATGGAATACTATATTCCTTACAGTGAGGTCGCTCGCGCAACGACCCGGCCTTGGTTCGGTCGCGAATATGCCCATGCTGTTGCGCGAAAGCAATCGGCCTACCGCGCTTTGACCAGGGGCTGCGATCGCGGCTACCCCTATGTTGATCGACTTAAAGCAGCGTTTAACAAAGCCACCAGGGAATGCAAGAAGGCTTACATCAGAGCGGATGCCCAGCGCATTGCGAGGCTTGGTCAAGAACTCGTTGCATACCCTACGGGTAGCCGAAAATTGTGGCGATTGGCTAAAGCCGTGCTGTCCAACTTCTGTCATCCCTTGCTACCACCGCTGAAATATCCTGACGGATCACTTGCCCACCAGCCGCAGAAGAAAGCGAAACTGCTTGTTGATCTCTTCGCGGCTAACTCCCGAATCGATGACCGCGGCATACCCCCACCTACCATCCCGTCCTGCGACACTACTATGCAGGATATTCGCCTCCGGATGAGTGATGACCGTGCGGAGCTTCGGTCACTCGACGTCCGGAAAGCCAGTGGACCCGACAGTATCCCAGTGGTGGTTCTCAAGAACTGTGCACCAGAGTTGTCCCCGGTATTGACGCGCTTGTATCGCCAGTCGTATTCCTCGGGAGCTGTTCCGGAGGCTTGGAGAGAGGCGAATATTCAACCCATCCCCAAAAAGGCGATCATTCTGATCCTGCCAACTACCGTCCGATAGCCGTCACCTCCGTCATCTGTAAGGTGTTTGAGCGAATAATTAACAAACAACTGGTCCGTTACCTGGAAGTCCGTTACACTCCCTTTTAAATGATCGTCAATATGGCTTTAGAACGAACCGGTCCACGGGTGATCTTTTAGCGTACGTCACACACCTTTGGGGTGAGGCTATTGACAGGCATGGCGAATCCTTGGCCATCAGCCTCGACATGGCCAAGGCTTTTGATAGCGTTTGGCACCGTTCGCTTCTCTCCAAGCTACCGGCTTTCGGTTTGCCCCCCAAACTCTGCAACTGGACTGCCGCGTTTCTGCACTAGCGCTGCCTCAGAGTCCTTTGCGACGGTGCAGCTGTCCTGTCGCCTACACTGTTCCTTCTGCATGTCAATGACATGTTAGTACTTGGCAGCATTCATTATCATGCAGATGACAGCACAGTTCATGGACAATATTTTAGACTGCCTTCTGACAAACCAGCAGATGTTGAAGGAAGACGACAAGAACTTGTCGCTCAACTTGACCATGTTCTGGGCCGCATTTTTCAATGGGGCTGTAAAAACCTGATCGAGTTCAACGCCAAGAAAACACAGGTGTGCGCGTTCTCAGCCAAAAAGTCTCCATTCCTTCCCTTTCCCACTTTTCAGTGCACTCAAATGCCACTACAAGGTAGGCTCGCTATCCTGGGCATGGATATCTGCCGAGACCTCAACCCACGCGAATACGTTGAGAGTGTCATTAAAGCGGCCTCACGGAAGCTAGGTGTGTTAAACAAGATGAGACGGTTCTTCTCGGCGGAGCATCTGTGCCTTCTTTACAAGACCCAGGTTCGCTCGTGCTTGGAGTACTGTTCTCACCTTTGCGATGGTGCCGCACAGTACCTGTTTGATGCTCTTGACCGATTGCAGCGGCGAGCAATCAGTATTGTCGATAGTCCCGAAGCCACCGAGACCCTTGAGCTCTGCAGTTACTTAGAGATATCGCCTCCTTGGCAGTCCTCTATCGCCTTTACCATGGTGAGTGTTCTGAAGAGCTCTTCCAACTGATCCCCCCTCTCCCTTCCTCAACAGAACAACACGTGCCGGCCTTGGAAGTCACCGCTTTAAAGTGGAAGACATACGTTCTCGTACTCAACGCTTCGGTGCTTCCTTCCTGTGCCGAGCGGTCAAAACCTGGAACTCACTACCAGCGCACGTGTTTCCTTCCCACTATGATCCCGGGACCTTTAAGCGGGGCGTGAAAAAGCATCTCACCAGGCCGCCATAGTGTGGGTCACCATGCTGCATTGTTCTATTTCGCATTAAGGATGGTGCCCACCATTCTTGGATTCTGCTCATGCTTTCCATAAAGCAGGGCAGTCATTTTGGCAGCTTATACAAAAAAAATTAGGTCGTGGTTGTCACTTTAAATCAAGTGCCCAAGTTGCTTATTACATAAAAAAACTTTTCAATTGATCTCATTATATGTTCAATCAAACAACGCCAGTGTGGTTTTTTATTACTATTATTATGGTCTAAATCTTTACTGTGGAGTCAAAACGAGTAGCAGGGTCGTCAATTTAATTATTCTCTTAAACAGTAGATGCAAATAATGTTGCTATCTGTTGTAGGCTACGGCGGTAGTGAAGGAGGAGATATCAGCTCGAGGGCTGGAGGGGCGAGTCTACACCGCCCCGCTCTCTCTACGGAAACGTGTCGAGGTAAGGCTGGAGAATATAAAAACTACTACCGTTACATTGCTCGCAATTTAACAAACGTTTTAAATTTACCAAGAAAGAGATATCGTAAATATGGACTTTGGACTTAATCGAGTTCAAATTTTTCAAATTTCTTTTATAGCTAGACTAAAAATAATAACTACTTTTTTTACAGAAGATATTCAGTGACATTTACATATCATTATGTTATGAATGTGAACACTACAATATTATCAATATCAATATACAAAAA
>PKRV01001995.1:15614-56366 GCA_003709505.1 Hyphantria cunea
TTTTTTTTTTGACGTGGTGTAATGCATTTACGCACTTCGCTCCCCCCCGCGGGCACAGGGAAGGGGGGAGGGTACGCTTTGTGGGACTCTTGAGTGACTCGCCAGACTACCCACTGAACCACCACGGTGTGCCACTCTGCGCCTGAGACGGGAGAGATCCGGGAACCGCTTTCTTACGCCATCCGAACCCCCTCCCAGCGCCTGCCCACACTGAAGCGGGCACCGTCTCCTGATGTCATACTCTCAATTTGGGCGACGTACGGCACACGCGTAACGTCGCCCCCTCGCCGTAGGCCTCCGTAGCGGATGGGGGCGAAAACCCGTCCCGCCCATCCGCGGCCACACTCAGGGTGGCATGAGGCCCATATTATGGAATCTGCTTTTATACCCTCTCCTCAAAAGCCTTGACGAAAACGGCGAGCACGTGCAGGTATTCGCCGATGATGTCGTCTTGGTGTTCTCCGCTGATACTGGTCAACAGATTGAGAACCGAGCAAATACCACCCTCGAACATGTTCAGGAATGGGGAGTCAGAAACAAACTCAGATTCGCCCCGCACAAAACCAACGCATTGCTCATAACGCGCAAGCTAAAGTACGACACCCCACGCCTGAACTGGTTTCCGGTTTCTTTTACCCAGGAGCTCAAACTCCTGGGAGTCATCATTGACGACAAACTGACCTTCAAGCCGCACATTGCAAACATATGTAGGAAGGCTTTGGGCATATATAAAAAACTTGCTAGAGCAGCAAGTGCGACTTGGGGATTACATCCAGAAGTTGTCAGGACAATATATGTGGCGGCGGTTGAACCAATCGTGTTGTATGGTGCCAGCGTATGGGAGCACACTGCTTATGGGGCGGGGATTGAAAAACAGCTAAACACGGTGCAGCGAGGAATAGCCCAGCAAATATGTAAGGCCTATCGTACGGTGTCGCTTAACTCGGCTTTGGTACTGGCTGGGATTCTCCCACTGGACCTTCGTGTCCGGGCGGTAGCCTCCCTGTACCGGGCCAAGAGGAGGGAGCTCCAGCTGATGCTACTTGACCGGGAAGTAGAGAGGATGTTCGACGCTCTTCAAGCCCCGTATCCATAGGAGAGGGGAGAAATAGAGGTGTTCGGCTTGGTGGACCAAGAGCAGCTCGAAGCCAGCGGTGAACATGAAATACGCATGTTCACCGATGGCAATAAGATCGGGGGTGAGGTTGGAGCAGCGGTCTCCATATGGAGGGGAGAGGTAGAGTCCAAAAGGCTCAAGTTAAAACTTGCAGATTACTGCACGGTGTACCAGGCTGAACTACTGGCTATATGCCAGGCGACTCGGGAGGCTCTTAAAGACCGGGCGACATCGTACGGTATTTATAGTAACTCGATGGCGGCCCTTCAAGCGATCCAAAACCACAGTTGCCTCCACCCACTTGCTGCTGAAACTCGATGGAACCTGAAAACAATGTCCGATCAGAACAAGATACTGTCTTTGTTCTGGATCAAAGCGCATGTTGCATTGGAGGGCAATGAAACAATGAGGCAATGTTTTGGCCAAAGAGGCCGCGGGAAATAAAAAGAAGAGGCTTGATTATGATCGGTGTCCGATTTCATTCATCAAGCGCAGCATTAGAGCGGCGCCGCTTGATGAGTGGAACCGGAGATACACTGACGGGGTGACTGCTGGCATAACGAAACTGTTCCTTCCCGACGTGCTGGCGGCGTTCAGACTGCTTCGAGAAATTGTGTGTAAGTGCGTTTTAACACAAGTCATGACCGTTGAATAGGGATAGACACATAAGACATAAGTAGGATAAGCTGTCTTAAAGACGGCTGCGTAGGACAGTCCGCCGCTTGCAGCCTCCGGTGACACCGTGACCACTATAGCCACGGTCTTCGGCGGCTGCAGTTTCCGCGGCTTCCTCTGGATCGCGGTCTTTGCGACTGCGGGCCAGCGGCTGCCTTTCGGGCAGCCTTTCTGGCCCGCTAAGGGCCTTCTTCGACTTCTTGGCCCCCCCCTACTATCTGCCAACCCTCATTAGAGGGGGCAGATGGGGAGGGGCCCGGCAAGGGTGTTGGAATGGGGAGCGGAGGAAGCTCCGCTTCAGTCTTTTCCGTCGACTTTGGCGCAGCCGCCTTGGCCGGAGCCTTGGCCGCCTTATGTGGCTTTTGAGCTGCCGTTGGAGACGACGATGACGTCGCGGCCGCCGCATATGTCACGCGACCCCCCACCACGGGAAGAGAGGTCGGTGCTGAGGCGACCTTCGGCCTCGGTGTCGCGAGCGGCGGCCGAGCAGTTGGGGCCGGAGGCAGCCTCTCTTCCAAACCGGCCAGACGTCCGTCCAGCATGTTCCCCACCATAACGAGGATCTGACGCAGGTGAGCGTCAGATAACCCGGTGTCGGTAGGAGACTGATGCAACGTAGACGTAGCCGGGCTGGGGCCTTTCGCCCTCGCCCAGGGCGCTCCGCCTGAAATTGGGCGAACTGAGCGCTGAGCTCAGCCACCTGCCCCGTCAGACGGTCGTTGGCCGTTTGGAAGCGAGCCACGTCCCAGATGAGTGTCTGCACNCAGCATGTTCCCCACCATAACGAGGATCTGACGCAGGTGAGCGTCAGATAACCCGGTGTCGGTAGGAGACTGATGCAACGTAGACGTAGCCGGGCTGGGGCCTTTCGCCCTCGCCCAGGGCGCTCCGCCTGAAATTGGGCGAACTGAGCGCTGAGCTCAGCCACCTGCCCCGTCAGACGGTCGTTGGCCGTTTGGAAGCGAGCCACGTCCCAGATGAGTGTCTGCACCATTCCCGCCACTGCGGAGGAGGAGTCCTTCAGGGCTATTACAAAAGAGCCCTTCAGGTTCACGGACTTGGTGGCCACCTTGTTTATAATGGCCACCGCCGCTTCCGCTCTCTCCTGCATGGAGGGCGGTGTTTGGGCACAGAATCCCCCACCGTCGACTCCCTGACTTTGTCCTCACCGTCCGCCCGAGCCCGCTTATAGGATTCCGCCTTACAAAAGGCGGATCCAGACGGGGTCGAGATCGGAGTACGCGACCTCTCTCGGTGGCTGCTCTTGACCTTAGGCGGTAGCATCTCCAGGGATGTATCGCTTTCGCCATCCCTGGAGAGACCACGCTTGCGGCTGTCGCATGGCTCCATCTCCTTGGTTCCAGCGCGTCCGTGCTAGCACCGGAACCGTCCGCGATATGAACAGTGGATTTGGAGCGCATGCGCTCCGATGTTCTTCGGCTCCTAGGAGTCAAATCGACTTCTGGGAGCCCCACTGATATAGGCGTTCCTGACGCCACATCCTCCTCGGTAGACGATTGATCGTCTACCTTTCGGAACTGCCCCTTGTCTAGGTTTGTAAGAATTCTATAGTTTTAAACTTCATTTCGTTCACAGTTAGCCCTCTTAAAGGAACTGCTTTACTTATTTTTTTTTGTTGTTGTAAATAACAGTGCTTTTTACGTAAAACTGAAGACCAGCAAATTCAGTTCTGTGGCTTTCTACATTACAGAAAAATCTAATTGAACGCTTTGCATAATTTGGTGGGGGAAGTTCACGATGTTTATTAATAGTGGCTTGAAGCACAAATAGTTTTCTGACGGAAAGAATTTTGGTGTTGGCATAAAGTAAATGAGTTGGGTATCAGAATGGCTTACCTAGCATTACCTTAAGTACCGCTCTTTGTGCTCTTTCAATGAAAGCATAAGCAGAACCTAACCGTGGTGGTCACCATATTCATTGCGAATGCAGATAATGCAACAATGCAGCATGGTGACCCATATGAGATGCTTCGGCATCATTGGGCTTCCGGCCTCGCGAAACATGACAGCTCGAATGCTGTTACTTTACGTTGATTTTCTGTGCGAGAGTAGTACCGCCACGATTGAGCCGGCACATTTGTGCTGAAATCAGCGTGGTTCTACTACCTTCATGGGATAAATGACAATATGAAGTATGTCATCAAAGATTTAAAATTCCAAAAATGTCAGCAAGGTCATCAACCAGCGGAAACTCTTAACAGCACCTTGAGTAGGTACTAATTATTGGCTCCATCTGGAATTCAACTAACTATTACTTCAAAGACGTACCTCCATACGGCAGATCACTGTTGTTTACAGATTCATGGTAATTTCATCATATTTTAAGGGAGTCAATTGTATTTATATGTTTATTTTACAACTTTATGCACAAGAATCTAAGTCTACCTTCGAGTAGTGCGGAAATGAATGTAAGGTTGATAAGTAATTTTAAAATCGACAGACAAAAAAGAACTAAAAATTAAGTAATACCATATATCTCAGCATTCATACATAAAATAAATACATACATATATTCATTTCGATATATACACGTACATGGACATACAGGAGAGCTCTATCTTGACCTTGAATGAATCACAACTGAGAGCTGTTCTGACTTCTTTGGGAAGAGCATTCCAAAGAAGGACAGATTGAATTAGGAAGGAAGAATGAACGCATGCAGAAGTGTGGGAAGAGCATGACAAATGAAGGTTATTTTTGGAGCGAAGGGTTCGGTCGTGATAGGAACCCAGGATCTAGAAAGAGGAAGTTAGGTAGGGAGGCCAGTTAGGAGTGTTTAGAGTAGAGTAGAGAGGCGTTTAAGCGTGCAGATGGCGACGCTGACGAATTGGAAGCCAATTTAATTTGAGACGAAAGGGGATCATATTTATTAAGATTAAAAAAGAATCGAATGCAGTTATTCAGAAGTCGGGGTTTCTACAGGTAAAAAAAGAGAGGAATAGTGATCATAAATGCGCGAAGGTGAGCGTATGCGTACCTCAGCAGAGGCCTCCTTGCATCAAATCCCCTTTTTTTCTTTATTTTGTGCGGAAATCCACTCAAATACCACCGACTGGTGGTTATGTTAGACTCGAACAAACTAAAAACCGCACACCATCTCGGGTACTAGAAGCCGGGGAACCAGGTGTACCCTCGGAAGGAGATCTCTGTTTGTAGGTGGCCCCCTCCTGTGTGGAAACCCCTATGTTCCCGTTACTATCCCTCTAGGCGCGCACGCTCCGCAGCTTACGCGCCTCCATCCGAGCCTGCTTCTGCTAGGATGACAGATGGCCTCATCTGTCACCCTCAGGCTTGCGCTTATAGAGGACGGAGATCGTTCTGCGATCTCCGATGCCCGAGTCGCCTGCGGTACCTGGCCCTCTCCCGGGCCTGGCGGGCTGGTAGAGTTCTAAATCTCTCCCGGACCCACTCCGCCGCCTCCTTAGCAAGTATATCTTGGTCGCAGAAAGAAACGGTGGAGTTCCACATGCTCTATCTCCGCAGCATGACCGTAATCATGCTACCGAGCGAGAGAGGGTTCTTTCGCTCGGTAGCATGATTACGGTCCACCCCGATGGCCGCTAGATCACGCCTCGGCTCCCCTCACGCCGGACATTCTACAAGCGTGTGGAACGCCGAGTCTACGGTCTAGCCTTCGCAGTGGTGGCTCTCGGGCGTTGGCTCCTTACGGATCAGTCACAGGTGATCTCCAAAGCATCCTTTCCCAGTGATCACCTGTGTCAACCGATATGAGAGGGTCCCGTGACGCCTCTCGAGCCAGTCCTCCATAACGGGCCTTACCGCCGCAATAACGGCGTGCCCATCATCAGATCCCCTCTGTTGTTGTTGAATGATTTGTATTAAATGAATTTGAGTGATAACTATATGTACACGTTAATGTACTTATTGAACTGTGCTCAATAATTACATAAGTTGTATCTTCTGTGCTTTACCACCTAATAAGATTTTTACACTACACGAAAGTTGAGTGGAAGAGAGTATTTTTGACATGAAGTCCACCGATATACAAAATAACTGCATAAAGTTTGAAACTAAATTAATATAATTCGATAAATTGTTCTAAATATCATTCCGAACCAACCGCTCACGTTTTAGGAGATTTATCGATTATAACACATTTTAGAACTTATTGACAAGCCTTAAGTGAATAAATAAATAATATTGAGCGTTTATATATAATCATACCTCTAGCTATCATACATTTATTATGGAATAGGGTGCAAACTAGCTAACGTATCGCCTGATGGTTAGTGATTACCGCCACTCATGGACACCCGTAATACCAGAGGAGTCACAAGTGCGTTGCCGGCCTTTGAGGGGTGGGAAGCGGATTGAGGGGAGGGGTTGGGGTATGGGTCTCCAGTATCCTCGCTCACTCGGTGAAACAAACGCAAGTGCTGTTACACACCACTTTTCTGTGAGGCCATGGCATCACTCCGGTCAAGCCATTCATGCCGAAGCTTGCATACCGTGGCTCACCCACGGTATGGAAGTTTCTTCACAAAATGTTCATGAATATCATGAAATGGTTAGACATTTCCGACACCGAGAGCACCACAGCTTTCTGAGAGGAAGAACACATATCCACTTACTAATAGAATATAGTTTTGACCGATTTTAAAATGCATGCGTGGATGATGGTACATGCGTTCAAAGTGATATTTTGACCGGTTCGAAAACATGTAATAGTAGGAACTGTTATTATTATGCTAGTTATTTTCGTAAACACCAAACGTGGGTTTATCTAGAATAGATATCATTTACTTGTGAAAGATTTAATGTGAGTGGATAGTGCCTTTGTTATAATAATTTATTGTCAGAAATAAATTTTGTGCTAAATTAGTATTCATTCGTTAAACCAAAGGCAAACTTTATATTTTCATATACAAGCGTACACACAATAATTGTTATCAAAAATATTAAATGCTAAGAAAATTATGTTTCTTTTATTATTGTAACCAGCGTCGTAAGAAACTTATGATACAATACAGACTGTATTGTATGATAGTCTAACATTATATTATACTTTATATTAAATTAGAAATGTGTACGAATAAACGTGTAATAGTCTATTACACTCTGTTCTCGACTCCTGTAAGTACCCGTTATACATTATATTACGCAGGTCAAGGGTTTGCACAAGTTGTTACCGCCCCGCTACTGTTATTTTAAATGGATAAAACATAATTTGTTTGGGCAGCGAAAATAAATAAAAACTTACGGTGTAAAACATTTTGCCGAACTAAGCCGTCATCTGGGCGGAGTGTGATACCACGGACGCTGTGGCTATCTTGGATTGCGTTTCGTAATTTACAAAATTATTAATATGCTACTTTAATAAGTCAGTTTATTGTGATTGCATTTATACAAGACGTTCAAAATATTGCAACTAAGCTATACTAACTTTTAAACTAATAATTATTTTTACGGGAATTAAAGCGATCACTTATTTAGAGGAATTGCATACCTCTTTTAGCGATATATCGATTTGCCCTACGTTCCGACTACGCTGCACTGGCCGTGCTCAGCGGCACGCCCTCCGTCGTCGAATCCGCGAAGTTAAAGGTTCTTCATCCACCCGCCCATTTTCGCTAATATTGATAAATTTCTGATCGAAACGTCAGGAAAGTTGAGATAGGAAATACCTTTAATTGAGTGATCGTGTAAAAATAATTGTTACAACTAAGCTATGTTGGTTTCTCTGTTTGTCTTGTGAGTTGATCTGCTTGTAGAGCATGTTATGCTTGTGTACTGCGCTAAAACGTTTGGAGAGGCTTAGCGACTTGCACAAGCAGATATGTGATGCTGATTTGACGCTGTATCCGGCACAAGTAGTTGCTGTACTGCAGTTGAAGCGCGGTACAGTGGTTTCACCCGATCGCGTGGTCGTGCAATGCTCCTAGCACCTCGACCGCCCTCTTGACAGCAGACTCGTGGAACATGCCTGGTGTTACTGCTTCTACCACAGCTTGTTGGTGTGACACAGATGGTGATCTCTACAAATTTAAGTTCATAACATCACACTCGCTTTCTAGAAAACTTAAGCTGTCGCCATATACACCAACAAGTCAATTTACGTATACACAATAAAGTTGACACGTTATTACCGTAGCACTTTACGGTTTAACCATGTGATAGCCTTGCTTCGGAACAATGCGCCAGTTCAAGCCCAGCAACAGCACCGCTGCCTCATAGCTAACCGGTGCTAAACAGTTCTTCCTCGCTGAGTTAACGACGTCAGCATAACCCAAACCTTCCCTTGATTCTGGGTGAAGTAAATGAAAGGGCGATAATGCAGCCCAAGTGTCGCTCTTGAGTTAAACGTGTACACGGGCGTTGAAAGACATTTTCTATCAATTATCTATCTTCTCATTTGCTCTCTTAAGAAATATACAACAATCATACCAAAACCCGGCTTGTTTGTGGAGACGGCGTCTCGGCAAACGTAGTATGCAGAACGTCCACAGGCCAAGTGGAGTGATGATCTGCATAAGATGGCTGGCAAGAGCTAAATGCGAGAAGCGAAGGATCGAAGCAAGTGACGTGCAATTGGAGAAGCCTATGTCCAGCAGTGGACTGCGATAGGCTGATGATGGTGAATCATTCCGGAACTGTTTTATAATCTGAGTTTTTGCACTTGTTCGTTTCCGCAGAGAGTCGTGAGTTCTAATCTTTACGTATGCAATTGTTTAACCTTATGTACATCTTTCCAACATCTACAACAGTCTGTCAACACAAAGATTGGCGTTTGAATTAACCAACTCACTAGTGGTGGGATCTCACTTCCTTTATAGGCTCAAAGACAATTTACATACGTGTGACCACTCTGTAATTCCCTACCTAACATTTACACTGGAATATTATATACACACGCATATATAAAACTATGACCTTATCGGGCTCATAAGGCTTTCAGCATTCCAGAACACTTCACTCACAATATGAGGGAAGTATTCCTTGAAATTTCTCCTGAAGAACAGAGTGCCACTACTTTAGCTCGTTAGTTATGTTCAGAACATGGTAACCTTTTGTATAATTCATAGGAATCAGGAAATTACAAAGCCTAATGAAAAACAGGAGTTATGTTGAGATATTTATTGTGAGATGGCAGTGCGATGTTGTTTATATCCGGTCTTGTATCCATGACACGTAGGATGTGACCCTGGAGAAGCCAGCTGGATATCCTACCTGGCAGCCAGCCATAGCGCCGAAAGAAGTCACCCCCACCTTAAAAAATACTGAGTCTTTAGTACGATCATCATAAAACAACAAACATGCTCTTCCACATTTGAACAGACTTCCTTACCGTACACTCGATTAACAAAGGTAGTCAAAAGAAAAAAAAATCAAATCTCTGTTGTCTGATAATGATTCAGTAATAAGATTAGCGGGAAAACAACAATGTGATTGTTATCAGAAAACACAGTTGCAGTTTTTCTCCGTTTGATCTGCATGTGCTTCTTGATTGTTCTCAAATGAACGTATGTACGTAAACGGAATTATTTGCAGTTATTGACGGTTTAGTTGAGTTAAAGACTTAAAAACGTAAATTCTCACTGCCAGCTTTTCCCCATACAGTACTGCGAGCCACACATACCAAGACACGCCGAGGACCGCTGAAAATAACAAGCGGGCCGCCGGAGTCACCTCCACATGTTCCCACACCGCCGGCCCCGCTGGTGCAAATCGTAGAGTCTAAGATGACGTTGTTGCCGTAGAACTGGCGGCATACAGCGTTCGATATCACTGACAGTGACACGTGGCTCTGGATTTGGTTCATCGTTATGCTCGTACCTACACAAACACAACATTAGTTTTAGTATTACAGTCGCCTAACCTCCTCTCCAAGGAGAGGCCTGGGCATATGAATACATATAACTATACGATTATTGTTCTCTAGCACGAGATAGCAAAATGAAATATAAAAACAAAATGTAAATGTCATTCCGACATGCATTAAGAAGAAGCAAAACATGAATAGTGCTCACTGTCGCTTGTTCTGCCATAGCCGGCAGCGTGGACCCACGATCCTACAAAGCTGCTACCGAGTAGAGCTTCGCTAGGCAGCGCCACTGCTTGGATCACATCTGTAACAGAAGTTCGGTCACGTCACGGTCAATATGCTCATATAATGGTACAGGTACAGCGCGATACTGGAGTACAACGGCTTTCGTCACTCACCTGTGTATTCGACGTGTGGGAAGGAAATAATTGCGATGTCATTGGTGAGTGTAAAGGGCCTGTAGCCAGCGTGCACCTCGACGCGGCTGGTGCTGATACGGGTACCGCCGGAGAACAGGCGCGCCGAGCCGAACACGAGAGTAAAGTGGCGCGCCTGGCTTAACCCGTCGAACCAACAGTGTGCTGCTGTGACGGCGCGGGTGTTGCTCAGCATCGAAGAACCGCACACCGAGGTACCTCCATCAGTCAGACTTATCACAATACCAACCTGTAGACCATTCGTACAGTTTCCTTTATTCCACATTGATAAATTAAGATATATTTCACGGATGCAAACACAATACGAATGTCAACTATCCAGAGCCTAGACTGACTGAAAATCTGTAGTACAGATCATCCTAATGCAGGTGAAAGTCTCCCACATAGAGAAACAATAAAGTTATAATAATTGTGTGCTACAGCCCCTATTCTTATAAACTTTTAGTAAACTATGTAAACACTTTCTCCTGGTCGTTAACAAAGTTGTTTTATTTTGTAATCAAAAATAGTCTATTTGAATACAAACGGGTGACCTAATACTAAACAATGTAAACGAAGAAAATCAAATGAAGAAAGCACAATACGATCAGTATCATGCATTACAGTTTCTACAGATATAATTTGTTTATGTCGGCTCTCACAATCACTTCCAAGGGTTTCGCATTATTTACAGTTCCGTTCCTAAAATACCAAAAAGGAACTTACTATGGTATAGATAAAGGGATCTCAGTTTGAAAAATAAAATATAAGCACCTTTTATTAAATTAAAACCCGAAGAAGCACCGACAAGAAAAACATCAAAGCCATTTACGTAAAACAAAGTTAATAAATATTCGATTTCTACTATTGTTATGCAGAAATAGAGGTGAGATGAAGTTAGATTTACCAGGAAGGGGTAGGCGCCGGCAGCAACGGGTTCGCCGCCAACGATCCTATTGCCGGGCGAGTCGAGCGCGTGCTCCATCTGCTTGATGCGCGCCGCCTCCGGGATACCGACGCGTTCATGGTAGTGCAGCAAGACCGAACCCTGCGCCAACGCCTGCGCCAGCACGGCGAGCGTTACTGCCAACACTTTGTAGTTCATGGCTGTAATGTGTTTGTGTTTAAAACTCGAGTCCCTGTCGACCAATTTATATGGTTTTTGGATCGATGACCATCAATCCATATCTAATCGCCGTATTTCTCAACTAACATGGCCACGCTAAGGACGAAGGTCGTATTGGGACTGTGCTACACTGCTCACTATTATAACAGTACTACTAAACTTGACTTACTGAGATCTCGGGTTCGACTCTTAGGTCGAACCAAATATTTGTATGATCTGCTATTATATGTTACGGAGTTTAGATGTTTATTTTATATAATCTAGCTTGGTACAAGCTCTTCTTAGTTTGAAAAAAGATGACATATGTGCAAGACTAGCTGGTTCCTTAAGAGAGGTCAGTTATTTTGGCGAAAGTGTCAACATTATTGGAAGTGCTTACGAGCAGACTGCCCAAGCACCAGTTTGTCTTGGCTTATTGTGGAGCTAAATTTACTACTAAATCATATAATCTTTAGAAACAACTTTTCATAACACAAACTCATTACCAGCCTCGTTATAGACATTACTGTGCGTCACGATCAGGGTGCCCAACGTCCCGATTTTGGCGGGATGTCCCGAGTTTTGAATAAAACTTGGAATGTCCCGCGCGGGACAGTCGGGAGAGTATTATCACGCTTTTTGGGGGACCTGGCAACGCTATTTTACGATGCTCAGTCAATAGTAAATCCATGGTGTCAACAAGCAAAGGTCATAGTGCGCTGAAGTACAGCACTGTGAGTGGGCCACGGGCGCTGCCGTGGCGATAACGTATAGACCGGGCCTTGTTAATGTGTTAATCACGTGTGTATTATAATTTCACAACTGTTTATTAAATGGATTAAGCTGTCGTCAATGAAATAATATAGATAAGTGACGAAAGCGAGATGACCGTGAACGATGCCCGCCGCGGCGACGTTAACTCTTTGAAACTTTGTGTAGTCTCAGTGACAATATTAGATAATAAGCACAATAAGTACTTGCAACACTCTACAGGGCTAGGTTAGGCTTACTTGTTGTGGCCCTGGACAAGACGGAGGCCCTGCTGTTCCATGGGCCCCGTCGTGGGCCGCCCCCCGGCGCCTCTATAGTGGTAAACTCGGTCCTTGTACCGGTTCGGGCCCAGATGAAGTATCTGGGCCTGATCCTCGACGGTCGGTGGCTCTTCGACGAGCACTTCAGGCAGCTTGCTCCCAAGCTGGTCAGCACTGCCTCCGCCCTTGGGTGACTCGCCCAATCTGGGTGGAGCCAGTGTCGCAACGAGAAGCCTCCTCACGGGGGTTGTCTGGTCGATGGCGCTGTACGGCGCACCGGTGTGGGTGTCGGCTCTAACCAGCCAGAATAAGGCCCTGGCGCCCTTAGAGGTTATTGGCGGTCTGAGCCATACGCGGATACCGCACGGTATCGACCGAGGCGGCGTGCGCCTTGGCCGGAACACCCCTGTGGGATTTGGAGGTGGAAGTGCTCGCCGAAGTTTATCGACGGGTGGCTGAATTCCGGGTGGAGAGTGGCATGCGCCCTCTGCCCGAACAGGTACGCGAGTGGCGTGAAGCCGCCCGTTGAGCCACGATGGTTCGGTGGTCGTCGCGGCTGGAGGCTCCACGTGCTGGTTTCGCCAACGTGGAGGCGCTCTAGCCGGTCGTCCTCGAGTGGGCAGAGCTGCAGCACGGGACCCTTTCCTTTCGACTGACGCAGGTACTTTCCGGACACGGTTGCTTCGGGAAGTACACTAGCACTCGGTCGCCAGGAGGGAACTGAGTACCGCCTGCCATCACTGCGACTGCACACGCTGGCGGTGTGCCCCGCTTGGGCGCCGCAGCATCGGGCCCTCACTGCAGTCATCGGAGGAGATCTCTCGCTACCTACCGTCGTTCGCTCCATGGCCGGTGGCGAGAGCAGTTTTACCGCGGTCGCGACCTTCTGCGAAGAAGGCCCGGGAGGACGATCTCCACTCGGACCCGAACCGCCGCCGGCGAACCGGGTGGCGGTGACGCGCCTTCCAGCGCCTCATGCCGTTGTGCGGAGTCTGGTGCTCTTTGTGTTCGTTTCATGTATGTTTGTAAATTTCCGAGCAAAGCAGGAAATATGTCTTAGTAGTGCGCGAGGTTGCAAAGAAAGGAAAGGAGAATATTATCTCCACATTATTATAATTAATTAAGCGATTATTCATATTTGCATGAGTAGTACCTGCTTCGTAAAATTGGATATGCAGTGTAGATGGGTTTTCGTAAAATGAATTAGTGTGCACCTTTAAACAGCGACAGGTGCTGTACTATTAGAAAGAATTCGCCGCCTGTAGCAGTTGTGCAGAGGAGCCGGGACAGCAGCAGTCACTTGCAAGCAAGCATCAGGCGCCAGGCACCTGGGGAAAGATCAGGCACTGAGACCTAGAAGCTAGTAACGCAAGCGTAGATCGTAGAGCTCAAATAATCAGATCATAGAGTCTATACACAATGTTTTAATATCAGATGTTCAGAATCATCATTAACCAATCGCCTTATCAACCGTTAATACGCCACACAATACTCACCATACAGACCTTGGAAAGTGAGAAAAAGTGCTGCTC
Organism: Hyphantria cunea; assembly: GCA_003709505.1. Lineage (NCBI taxonomy): Eukaryota > Metazoa > Arthropoda > Insecta > Lepidoptera > Erebidae > Hyphantria > Hyphantria cunea. The sequence goes on from PKRV01001995.1 coordinate 29,294, forward strand.
CATTCTGGAATAAATAGTATGTTTATAGTTCATCTCACTTGCTTGCCTGATTAGTTACAGGATGGCGTGTGATACACTCTTCACGGCCCTGGCAGATGTTTTCGATTACTGGTACTTCTCGCTCTCCGAGCCCATTGCTGAGTTACGCAAGAAAACAAGCTCATAGTTGCAGCTGTAGTCACACCTTGCAGCATGGTTTTTATTTATGAGCGATAAACCAGCGTGACTATCACACTGCCTAGTTCGTAATGTCGTGATTGCGGTTTACGTGAACCGCGCTCTTTATAGCCATTGCTAATTTTTATCTTATCTGTACTGATTTGTTTGCCATTTTTCCTTAAACCTATATGTTATAATTCCAATAACAGAAAGGATCAACGAACCACAGCAAATCGTGCTATTAGACTAAAAACTAATATAGACTGGTACGTATGAAAAGAGTAGTGGCCTGTTGGTGATCAAACTGCATGTTCCTAAGTATATGATTTCACAAAATATATGACTGGCAGTTTTTGCCAAGATTTGCTCAGCAAACGCACATCATTTGTCAAAAACTAGTTTGATATTGACCAATGTGCTCGTTAGTAAGACGAAAGACAAGGTGTTACAGAAAACACTTAGATGGAACCTCATTACCTCATCTCATAATCCTTTGTTTACACTTCAGAAGTTAGCCTAATGAAACTAAAATGATATTATTTTAAATAAAGCCTATTATAGAAACTTTCTTTTTGCCCAAATCTAGGTTTAAAAGTCCCAAGTGCAAGAAGGATTAGACAATATAACAGAACTGGCTCTAATGCAAAAGTGTGGTGTTCGCTGTTCGCGCTGTTTACATTCAATTAAACTTCAAATGCAATTATTCTGTTTACAACATGAAGAATCGATTTTTATTAATTTCCATCGACTTACTTCGGAAACAATACAAATCACCTACAGATAAGCGACCGGCTACGCAGACACACCTGTAATCAAATACAATAATCTGATATATATCAGATTATTGTATTTGATTACAAGTGTGTTTAATCCGACCGGTATATACCGGACTGATTCGGTAATTAAGGACAAATAACAGGTGACAGTAACGTCTTTATCTGTGGCACACCTAGCGCACATCAGCCGTTCTTTCTGTGGGTAATAGAAATGGAAAAATAGAGTTTCAGAGCTGGAGGTCGTACGAGCGGACTAAGAGAGCAACCTAAGCAGCACAACGCCACGCCAAAGATAAGGAAAACTTGAAACGAACAGTATACCAGCCCGTCTGGTCGGCGTTGCATAGTACAAGAGTTAAACTTCATTTGTCAGGAGATTACTCTCTTCAGCAGTAGACTATTGAAAGCTGTTTATCTGATGTGTTTAATAGATGCGCTAACGGAGGCTGAACTACTTTTAAATTTTCGCGACTTTTGCTCGTAGTTTATGTTGTATAGTTGCGACTCATTCTCGATAAAATTATTTAATTGCTGATGATGGGAATAGCATCCGATGATGACAGGAATCCAAGCTGTTAGTTGCCGGTATCCGTGTACCCGGCACTAATTTTTATATTTCCTGATATCAACTGCTTCACGTACTAATGTATAAAGATCTGTAGACAGGATATGTTGTTTGTGTAGGTCGATCCGGTAGTTGAGTTCAGAGTCCAGTGCTATGCGATCGCTGCACGAGCGGTATAATACGATGTTTGAAACATCGGAAAGCCCTGCTATTCAATAAAAACTAAAAAGCCTTATAGTTAAAATCTCTCTTGGATTACAGTGGAAGCGAGGGGTTGCCATACCCATATATACATCCATTGCCAGATTAGTGGCACACAGGATATAATATATTATCATTACATTTTCAAATTGTGTTTATAAATTAGCACGCGTCGACGTTTTTATACAGTTTTGGAGATGACGAAATATACGATTCTTCGTTGATATTTGTGTCGGAACAATATAAAATGTTATAATATAAATGGGACGCCGCAACATTGACAAGATTTTTATCTAATTTCTCTTTAAGAGCAAAAGACATAGCTAAATCGTGATGGGTCGCGCACCAACATGTGGCGCCAACGGTACGCCACCAACGATAACAATAAATCGAAATATCAAAAATCCAGTACATGTATCGTAACAGCATCAGTAGATTCGAGATCGGAGATCGTCAACTATAGCGTATTTCATGATACGTAGATGTGGTGGTTAAATAAAAGGCATATTACATGAACAGATTTATTCGTTGAATCTTCGGCAAACTTAATTGGTCCACCTTTATTGCTTCTAACTAGAGGCGCGCATATGCGCCATGTGCGTACCGCGTACGGCTCGGCGGCGGCGGAGACGGGACGGGAGCGGGCCCGGCGGGACCGAGCCGCCGAGTGGCGGGCGCGTCGCTCCTGGGCGTGACGCGCCGGGCCGTGTGGCGCCGGGCCGGGCCGTGTGGCGCTGGGCCGGGCCGTGTGGCGCCGGGCCTGACCGCGGGGCGCGCCGGGACTGGACGCGGGGCGGTGGACCAGCCAAGTGGCGCCGCTCCTACTCTCACACTTAACCTAGCTATGTACAAAATTAGTACCCGTTTAAATGAATGTATATCGAGACTATTTACAAGTGGGGGGGCGACGCCGACGTCAAGGGGGCGCGGGGGCGGAGGGCGCGGGGGGAGTGGTCGCGCCGGGCGCCGCCGCCGGCCCGGTATCGGCGCTGGACAAGCGCGCCAGCGTCTTGAACAGCGGCGAGTTGACGAAGCGCGGGTAGGAGTCGCGGTGCATCAGCGTATAAATTTGTAGCTGCGCGTCGTCAAAGGTGTGCGGCGTCGGCTCCACCATATTGCGGTTTACGACCTCGCGCACGCGCGAGTCCAGCGACACCTGCAACAGGCCACACGCCTCCGTCAGTAAGCCGTCAGCGAGATGGCAGGGTCGAGTGACAGCACGAGCGGCCCGCACGCTCACCTCCTTGGGAGACAGTATCGAAATGTAGTCTTCGTAGATGAAGCGCGCTTTTTCTTCAACCGCGTCAGGGTCGGTCTCGCGCTTGAGCTCTTCGCACGCGAGCCAGAACATGATGTTTTCCTCCGAGTATTCTCCGCGAAGGAAATCACGGAACACTTTTCGCCCAGCTGGAACAAAATTCAACCTGAGATATGTATACACTATTTCTTTCTTTACATATATTACTTAACCTTTTCTGTCACGGTGAATAGGTAATTGCCTTTAATATATCGATTATTGCAAAGGACACACATGGCAACATATCGTTTAAATAAGAAGTTGCATAACCCAGAATTTTCCTGGGCTAGTTCACGGTGCAACAAATGTAGGGGTGTGGCACATGCAAGCACTACCTTTTTTTTTATTTCCCTTTTTTTTACGTGTGGAAACCCCCTCGGGCCTTCACCCCACCGGGGTTTGTGGGAGGGCGATGTGTCGGAATCGAACCGACTAAAACCACACGGTGTGCCACTCTGCGCCTGAGACAGGAGAGATCCCGGAACCGCTTTCTTACGCCATCCGGATGCAAGCACTACCTGCATTGAGCTCACCGCAAAACAGCTTGGTATATTAGCCATTCATTTGTCATCCCGGACAATAGAGAAGACAATGCAGATTAATATTCCTATATAATCCGTGGAAACATGAAAGCTGACTTACGCACTATTACGTCGCCCCTCTACATGCTACTTTACCTAGCCATATTCCATTCTCGCATAGTCAGCTTTCCGTTGTTCTCTTCCATAACCTGTCACCTCACATCCTCAGTTCCATCCAACCTCGCTTTCACGCCGGTTCAGATTTAAAAATAAACTGATTGTTTTGTTTTACAAATAATTATTTTAGTTTTTTTAATGTTATATCTTTTTAAAATGATTCTACGAGCCCGTCATAATAGTACGTAGCTGACAATATTCAACCCATAGACAAAATGTTCAAACATGACCTAAAAGAGCCGCAACTGGCAGTTCAGTATGTCTATACAAATAAAAAAAAAATGGATTGTCTGTTTGCAATATTCTCGATCTATCGAATATTCTCGATCAACATCTGGTTTGTTTTGGAGTCTCTGCAGCGTTGCCAAGTAGATTGGCGATACATCCAAGTGTTGAGATGTCTCTACAAAGCTGCCACTATGTCCGTCCAACTACTATTGCATCGAGGAGTGAGACAAGAGGACGTTATATCCCCGAAATTGTTCACTAATGCAATGGAGGACTTGTTTAAGACGCTGCACTGGAAAGGGCATCAACATCAATGGCGAATACATCTCTCACTTGCGATTTGCAGATGACATCGTCATCATGGCAGAGACGCTGCAGGACCTACAACAGACGCTGAACGACCTGGCTCTGACTCTTCTGGCCGCATCGGCCTATAGATGAACTTGGACAAGACCAAGGTCATGTTTAATGAACATGTACTACCGGGACCGATTGCGGTACACGGTGCCGTTCTCGAAGTTGTTCAAAAATATGTATACCTTGGGCAGACTTTGCAGTTAGGTCGAAACAACTTTGAGGACGAGGTGAACAGAAGAATCCAGCTAGGTTGGGCAGCGTTTGGGAAACTTCGTCGGGTCTTCTCATCGTCGATCCCACAGGGCCTAAAGACGAAAGTCTTCAATGCGTGCGTCTTGCCCGTAATGACATACGGAGCCGAAACGTGAACACTTACGGTTCGACTGGTCCATAAGATCAAAGTCGCTCAGCGTGCTATGGAGAGGGCTATGCTCGACGTTTCTCTAAGAGATCGCATCAGAAACGAGGTGATCCGACAAAGAACCAGGGTCATCGACGTAGCCCACGGGATTTGCAAACTGAAGTGGCAGTGGGCTGGCCACATTTGCCGAAGAACCAATAACCGTTAGGGTAAACGAGTTCTTGAGTGGAGACCGCGTCTCGGCAAACGTAGTGTAGGACGCCCGCAGGCCAGGTGGAGCGATGATTAGCGCAAGACGGCTGGCAGGAGCTGGATTCGAGAAGCCATAGATGGAACTAAGTGGCGTGAAATTGGAGAGGCCTGTGTCCAGCAGTGGACTGCGATAGGCTGATGATGATGATGATTTGCAATATTAAAATAACCGCTTTTAATTAAATGCATTTGTATGTACATGCGGTACCTACAACTACTACTTTGTCTTAGCAAACATTTTGTGTTTCACGTTTCTAATAGTAGTGTTATGATATAGGAATGGTCCTGAACGCTCAGAAAACCAGACCGCTTCACGTGTTCCTGTGTCAGCAGCATATAACAGACATAACAGTTTTGTTGACATTCACTTAGTTGCGCATGATCGCTACTGTTTATAAGACAGAAGAGCTCAATGTAATTGTAAATTTATGCTTCTATATTAATATAATATTATAAATTCGGAATTAACTCTGTCTGTCTGTTAATGTCACGGTTGCCTGAAAGAGATTGCGCATTGAACGATGAGCACGCAAATTATTCTGACCTAACACTAAGTCATTTACTTAGTTATCTGGTGTACACCATCTGTTGGACAAAAAAGGTTTGAATACAATTTAATTTTGATGATGAAAAACTAGTTCAATTTTATAAAATAATACCCAGAGGCGTCCTTAACTATAGTGCAGTGTGCGGGCGCAGCAGCGTTAGGGGCACCGGCGCCACAGGAGGGGCCATCTACAAACTGTAGGCGGCCCGAGGTACGTCGGAGTTTCAGAGTTTCCTTTCATGGTTCCCGGCGCCTAGTATCGGCGTGTGGTTTTAGTCGGTTCGAGTCCGACATGCAAGGTATCCGGAAAGATTTGCACACCGGCCGCGGCACTTTTAATGAATTGCGCGTTTACTGAAGGGCACTACGCTTATTAAAGGGTGCTAAAGGAATGATTGAACTCGGGCTTTTTACGGACTCGGATAGTACCGTTTCATGAGAGAATGAAAATGACATTTTCATTATAAAAAAATCTATATTAACCTAATAAAACACCCAACGAACCGTCCCATGGAAAGTTATGTGCTTACTACCAAAACAGCCAACCAGAGGACCATTAGAAACAAACCTCATTCATTAAAATCTAAAAATAAATGAAACTAGAACCGTTGCCTATCGACGCTAATCGTATTTCTCAGTAACGATAATTGTAATATATTGGAATAAATATCGGGCTAAGCGTTTGTTTAGTGTATTTTGTGGATATCCGTGATGTTAAGAATATGGAGTATCGTCAGCCCTACTCAACTCAAGGGTGTCGTGAGAGGTGACTCAGCAAGACAACTTGAAACAGACCATATACCAACCCGGCTGGCCAGCGTGGCATACTAGGCCAAAGCCTCCTTCCTAAAGAGAGACCTGTGTCCAGCCGTGGACTGCTAAATGCTGTCGGTGATGATGATGGTTGTTTCGGACGACAATCATCTTTTTCTAGTCCTGTTCGTGTTATATTTTATATGCATATGAGTGTGTAACTATGCATGTATGGAGATATATGTATTTCCAGTTATATTTATTAGAAAATTATAATTATTCAAAACTCATTGCACCGTCAACTGCTATAGTGTCTCCGATACATTTTGATTCATTCTAAGGTTGCCTGGAAGAGATTGCTTTCGGCAATAAGACCGCCCTTTGTATATTATATATTTGTCGTTTTCTGTACTCTCTTGTAAAACTATAATACGGTGTACAAATAGAGAATTTTGTATCAGTCTAAAATGTCTATTGTTTCACGTAACTTCGGAGCAACAGATAATCGTTTACGGTCTATATTTATATCATCATCAAAATTAAAACTTATTGGAAATCTGCACTAAACGTATCGTCACGCCACATCGTTCGCAGCAAGCCTCCGCTGTGCTATGGCCTACCAAGTATACAGCCCACGGTCTAATGTTTGTATTTGATGAATGTAATAAACGGAGCAATGTTTTGAAAGAATTATAATTATTTTCTATTACTTGATATAACAAAGAGCTCTCGTCTCGGAGATAGATTACAGAACACTGGTATGTCTGAATTAAACGCCCAGTAGACTCAATACATTGTTTGCCATTGAACATTTTGATCCGCTATTTAGCCACGGTCAAAATTTATTGAGAATTAAAAGATACATATATCTTTCGCTTGAAAAAGAACATAAAAAGACTCTATCTTGGGTCTTGTCTATGTATAAATACGTAAAAAAGTTACCCGTACCTGTTTTCACGAAAATTATGAGAACGGAGGATTATGAAATTTGATACAGTTTATACCGAGGAATACAGACAGCCTAAAAATTCGAATAGAAAATAAACAAACGAAATATGGTTGCAATTCGATCGCTGCAGCACTGGGCGACCACGAGTTTATCTAACTATTATAAAATCGTCTAGCTAAACTTGACAAATGATTGGTTTCCCATACAAACTCTTTTCTTAATAATAACCAACCAGTTAAAACATAGTAATACAAGTGACGGTAGTTAATGCAACAGATATTATCTTTATTACAATAACACAATAATGTTTTTTTAAAGATAACTTTGATATCGCGGAGAACTTTACAAACATATATGAAACGGACACCAAGAACACCCGATTTAGAACAACAATTTGTGGATCACACGTGTTGTCCCAACTGAGATTTGAACCCAACGCTTAAACCACTAAGCCAACCGTGCAGTCATGAAATAATGTACATATATTATGTACATTATTTCATGACTGCATGGTACGTAACGTACCATGCGTGCAATATGTGACAGTAAGTATTTTTTATGATATAGGTGGCCAATGAGCAGACGTATCGTCTGATGGTAAGCGATTACCGCCGCCCATCGACACCCGCAACATCAGAGGCGTCACGAGTATAGGAGCACCACTGTACGAACGGTTCAGAAGATACACAGTATGCGGTTAATGCAGCGAAGACACATACCGGCACTACGCATGAGTCGGTCGAAGGACTGCCCCCAGCTCTGGATCTCCTCCAGTGTCGGCCTGTAACAAAACCGTTGTTTATTATTGGTATAAGTTCGCTGTAAGGCTATTTAGCAGGTGTATGTATACCCAGGTGTATTTTTAGCTGACATGTGCAAGCCTCTGACGGTACCTCCGAATACTATAAAACCCAATGCCTGATCACCATACTACAGGCAGTGCCTAGTTTGGGATTAGACGGCCATTTGTTGGTGAGATGTTTGATAATATTATTATCATAATTTATAGTGCCACCCGTATCATATTTATTGAAAACCACTGTTGGAGGCGACTGGCTGCTAAAAATCAACAGGCCAGGCTCCGTGGTGTGCTTTGGAAGGGGCCTATAGCCAATTATATATACACACATACTTTTTGTTTACAGTCGCATCGGGCTGTGTACGGCGAAACATGACTCTTCTACCGTAAACTAATATTTGTCGTTACTTATAACCATTTTTAATTGTATAAATTTGAACTGATCTGCTGTCCGCTGCATCGATTTGAATAAACGTCAGCAAAGAGATACTTTGATTCCTGGAGAAAGACACAGGCAACACTTTACCGTGCTAACCGACATACATGCGGGCGGAGTGAGCTGGCAAAAGCTAGTTCTAAATAAAGAGCCATAAACACAATTAAATTGAATACTTTTAAAATGCACATTTGACGCTTTCATTATCTAATGTTAATTATTAAACTTTATCTTATACACTATAGCGTGGGATACCACGGCCTCGCAGAATACCGGTGAGAAACAGCGCTTGCACTTGCACTATGTTTCACCAAGTGAGTGAGGATACCGAAGGCCAATGCCTCAACGATACTGATGACTACTATGGTCATGGACTTTATGGGTAGGGTATGGGGGAGGGATTGGCATATGAGTCTCCGATACCCTCACTCACTCAGTGAAACACAGCGCAAGCGCTATTTCACACCGATTTTTTGTGAGGCTCTTTCTGTATTACTCCGGTCGAGCCAGGCCATTCATGCCGAAGATCACTAATTTGAAATATTGATCTTACTTAATAAAGAGTTTAACAATTGTAATTTCATAGTAAGAAAAAATAAATACTTAGTTCGAATCGTATAAGTACTTAAGAATTAATATTTTGCTTATTTTAAGTTAAGGCTACTCTTAAGAAAAACACCCAAAAACATTGAATACGGAATGTTTTTATTTGAGCTATTGCTATTTATAGTGTACTATATAATTTTATTATTATATATGCATATAAAGAATTCACTGCGTTTTAAGATACAGGTGAAGGAGCTTCTACTGGGGTAATCGACGGAACCGACGAGCTCTTAGTTCATCGCGTAGTAATATTATAGTATAATATTGCTGTGTATGTATGTGCATACGTTACTGTATATGTTTTTCTATCCTTGGGTCAAAATTCGAGATACTTAAAAAAACCTCTATTGATTAGTACCGCCCCATAAGTAGCTATTTCAAGGCAAGGTGTCTGCTTATTTTGACTTTATTTTGTGTCCTGCTTTGCTAAGGAGGGAAGTGGACTTATTATGTTTCCAATTTCTCCAGTTTTCTTCTGGTTAATTTTGTTGCGGCTTCCAAGACAGTTTAATTTTTCATAACTCGGTATATTCGTGGTCACTGCTATTGATCCTCATGTACATGAGTGACAGTGGTGGGCGTGTGGGCTGAAAATTCCTAAAAAAGTGCCTTTATCTCATTCTTTATCTGCATCGATGCATGCATCACCCATCTCTAACTGTTACTTAATGTTGCAAAAACATAGCGGTGTATGCACTGCCTACTTATTAATTGTACCTTATCAAAGAACTCTGTCTGAAAGTATTGGAATGACATCTGCCTCGGAAGATATCCAATATAAACAGAAACTTCAGCCAAGGGAAAACCGTCCACAAAAAATCCAGAATGTAAGAAATTCTATTGCACGTTGTTACTGTATCTCAATGTAGAGCGAATCATTACGCATTTCCAATATTGTAGTATATCTATATATAATATTGTTTATCGACACAGTTAACAGCTGTTGTTAAATTTTAGTTTAGTTTAACGCGGCGAGCGGCGGCGGGAGGCGGGCGCGGTGCCGCAACTGGGCCGGAGAAGCGAACACTAACTCCATACAAGCTTGTTTACTTTAGAGCAGCTAACTATTGAAATGAGGAAATAACACATATGCTCGCTTATAGGTTAAAACTAAGTATGAGGTGTATGATGTGAACACAAGCTCCTCAATGCGCGACATGTTGTGTCTATGAGCGAGAGCGCTGTCAGTACATAATATCCAATTGTGTGTTTGTCCACCCGCGTCGATAAAGTGGTAAAATAAAATATGAACATGCAAAGAATAATTTAAACAAGTAATGAATTATAGAAAAAATATTATTATATTATATCTTTTTTATTTTGTATTTTTTAATATATCGATTTCCGTGAGAATTACACTGGGTACCAGTTCAATCTAGCTAAGACGAATCTGTTGACACCTCTCACAGTCGGGTAAATGTTTACTTTTAGGCTACGTGTACCTTTAGTGAAAATGTTATTTTTTATTTTTATGAACCGTATGGTGTGCGGTGTCATCTGTGTGCCAGATAATCACGGGTTCTTTGCGGGCCCTCCATAGGCTTAAAAACTTCCTTCCATCGGAAACTAAGGCCATGCTTGTGCTTGCAAAATTGACTCTGGTGATATGAGCTACTTTAACCTAAATGCAGATCAATAATTTTGACCGTCTTCTCAACCATTGCATGTAATTCGTTTTCAATTTACGCAAATATAATCACGTGTCTCAGCTTCGGTCCCATTCTAAATGGCTCCCAATTCGCCAACGTAGACAGATACGAGCATTAACCCCTCTATAGTCTTCACTCTCTTCTCCGAGTCATCCTTCTTAATAAGTCAATTACAATACTTAGGTGTAAAACATGTCAGAAATCTTATATCTTCAAACAATCTACTTCTCCACTGTACCACTCACCGCTCTGACTTCCTACATTCTCCTTTCTTGGTACGATCAATTCTGTCACGGAACGCACTCCCTCTCAAAAACTCGACAAATGTTCCAATTTCTAGTGCGGAAACATCTTTTATGCCCATCTCGGCAAGAGTATTTTTGCCCTTCGTTATCTGACTGCAAAAGCCGTTTTTATCTATATCTATTTTATTACTATTATAGTTTTTATATCTATATATATATATATATATATATATAAACTCAGACTCGTAACCTTCTTGATGTATTTACTCTTTTGATGTGCTTTGCCCGCGCCATTTTCTTTTCACATCACATTGTTAAAACTTTAGGTTAGAGACAAGAAGCTTGAAATCAAGTGAAAAACTTAAAATTTTGTAATTCTAGTGACGAGGAAGTTTATTTGACGGCAACAGAACTGACTGGAATTGTTAATAATACTCAAAGTATCTTATGATTATAAATGCTTTTTTGCATTTAGTAATTTCCTCGCAGAGGTGGGATGAAAGTAACGTGTTGCACTCGAGTGCTAAGACAATTCGCCTCGTGCTCTTTTGATTCCCTCGCTAAAGTTCGGGATTGTAATTTTTGAATCACCCGCTGCGCTTGTGATTCAATTTGAGAATCCTCCGCTTGGTCGGCCACCAAAATTGAGCACACTTTAGTTTAAAAGCAACTTTGCACTCTTGTATAACAAATAACTATTGAACACTTTATCAGATCCTACTAAATTTTATATTCTCCCCTTCTAGATTTTGTACTATGTGTATTTATGTATATAAATACACGTATTAAATATACTTATGTACCTACATTATTACTTTTCTGTATATCTATACGTACAAAATAACATGTCCTGACTGACTGACTGACTGATTCATCATCGTCGAGGGTAAACTATTGAAGTTTGGGCTATGACATTTGGTAAGTAGGATCATTTTACTGAGTAGACACCCACTAAGGAAGGAATTTTGAAATTTCTACCTCTGAGGGGGGGAAATAGGAGTTGAAAGTTTGTATGGAACTCCATCATTTTTTAAGTTAGAAGCACGAAACTTTATTTTTGGGCTACTGATGAAAAATGAGTAGACACTTAAGCGTTTATGGATATTCTACCCCTAAGAGGGTGAAAAACGGATTGAAAGTTGGTATGGAAATCTTTTTTTTTAAGTTAGAAAGATAAAACTTTATCTTTGGGCTACTAATTAAAAATGAGTAGATAAGTATTTAAGCGTTTCTAATAATTCTACCCCTAAGGGAGTGAAATAGGGGTTAAAAAAATTTAAGTTATTTAAGTTAGAAATTTTCTATCTTTGGGCAGCTGATTAAAAATAAGAGATACGTTTGTTTAATGTACATGTCCCAACGGAACCGATCGCAGTACGCAGTGCCGTTCTCGAAGTTGTTGAACAACAATATGTGTACCTCGGTTAGACTTTGCAGTTAAAAACAACTTGAAGGAAGTGGTGAAGAGGAGGATTCGGCCGGGTTATGCAGCGTGTGGGTAACTTCGTCGGGTTTTTCATCCTCGATCCCACTGTGCGTAAAGACGGGTCTTTAATCAGTGCGTACTGTCCGTCATGACACAAGGTGCCGAAACGTGGAGATTTATGACACGGCTTGTTCATGTGTTTCTCTAAGGGATCGCATCATGAATAAGTTGGTGTGGCACTGAACCAAGGTCACATAGCCCACATGATAAGCAAGCTGATGTGGCGGAGGGCTGCCTATATTACCCGCAGAACTGATAAACGTCGGGGTAAATGGGTTCTTGAGTGGAAACCGCATCTCGGCAAACGTAGTGCAGGACGTCCACAGACCAGGCGGAATAATGGTCTGTTCAAGACGGCTGACAGGAGATGGATGCAAGAAGACCAAACCAAGTGGTGCTAAATTGGAGAGGCCTATGTCCAGCAGTGGACTGCGGTAGGCTGATGATGATGAGATACGTATTTAAGAGTTTCTGGGTAATCTACCCCTAAAGGGGTGAAATAGGGGTTGAAAGATTGCGTTTAGATAAGCCTAAAAGACCGTCATTTTTTAAACTAGTAGCTTAAAAATTTGTCTTCAAGCTTTCGATTGTAAATAAATGAATATTTTTATTAGCATTTATGGAAATTCTACTCCCGAAGTGGTTAAAATAAGGGTCGAAAGTTTGTATTAAAGTTCTTATTAATGTGCTATTGTTAAAAATAAATAAATACGTTCAAAAACATGAATAAAATATTCGTACTTACTTAGATAGTTTTTAATTAAATGCATATAATCAACTTTCACGCGAACAAAGCCGCTGGCAACAGCTAGTATATTATATGTAGGATATCCTTTATTGTAATAAACATGCTAGATGCACAGAAATTTATTATTAATTAGCATGTTTGGCTCTGCATCGCCCTGAGGTCTACTGTTAGACATCCGCCTTTGTACATTTTTGCATAAAGTATAAATATTTTTTTTATAAATAGTAAGGATGTGTGAAGAAAATGTTTTGATTGAAGTATCCGTTTGTAACTTCTGAAGTCAAAATCAATGCTCTCCCTTTCCGTAACAGTTAAGCATCGACCCCACCTCCAATCTCCCCACTCCCTCTATTTGGGGTCTGAAATAAGTCCCGGCAGTATCATATATAACATATTTAGAAGAAAACAATAACAAGCCAGTGAGCTTTGTTACCCACTTTGTGAGTAGCAGTCGCCGACAGCTCCGACGTCATATACGTAGGCCGCCCGTACGCTTAATGAGTTCACATTAGCGGTACGTTTATTATAAGAAACAACTAAACGCCCTTACTACGGAACACTATGTTGGGCGTGGCTCGACACGCACTTGCCTATTTTTGTATATTCTTTCAAACTTATCACTCAAATGTCCATATATATACATATGTAATAAATAGAACAGAACAGTATCACTCATGGGAAGTGTGTTAAGAATGCGTTAAGACAAAATATATAATCACCATAGTTACACAAAAGCGGAAGTTGAAACAATAACTATTGAACTGTACAGCTGCGGATGTTATAAACTAATGATCAACTATGAACGAAAGCCTCTCAGAAGGAACTCAAAAGGCCTCTAGTGGAGGTAAGCTAGCCATGGTGCGCAGCACCGAGCACGGCGTCGTGTAGCGACACAGCAGCAAACGAGTGCAATAAGTAGCGATGTAACTCACGGCGCGTCTCCGTCGTTGAGGAGCGGCTCCTGAGGGCCGGGCTCGCGGACCTTCTTGCCGGGCCCGGTGTCCGAGCCGCGCACCGCCAGGCTGCAAACGAACAAACACACTCATATACTACATCAATTTACCAAACACATGTTTAAAAACTGTATTGTAAAGTTGTTGCTATTAGTATAGTTATGACACCGAACGTGCGTTATTCGAAGGGTGAATTATATGGAAGGGTGAATATCGAAAATAGGTGAGGGTCGCCTCAAATCTAGGTCCTTATCACTTGAAGTGAGTATAATTGGACTTTGATTCAAATCGGATCGTTAATTCGTGCCTTTTCTGTCGTCCACCATAAACGTGGGGATCATAAATGACAAGTGACCAGTACTACAAACACAGAATTACTTGTACCTAAGTCAGTTAGTAAGTCAACAAGTTGAAAAACGTGTAAATTCTTGATAAAGTTCCTAAACATAAGAGCAAAATAAGCCTAAAAACGTATCGAAAGTATTTATGGGTGGGTACATATAAATTGCAACTGTTAGTAAAAAAATTAAGCTGAAAAAAGACATTTAGTCTCAAGTTAACAACTAAAAGATTATTTATATTTATGAAATTGAAAAAGGATTTTTAAAGAAAAAATTGTTTCCTTTCAAAGTTCCAACTCTCGACACTCCATCTCTACTATTTATCTACACAAATAAATAAGATTGGAGTGTCTGTTTGTAATAATAAAATAACCGCTTTTTACTAAATGCGTATGTATGTATACTATGTATACACTGTACGTACATCCAAATAACGTTATTTACCATTTTTGTCTGTCTGTCTATTTGTTCCGGCTAATTGAATGGCTGAATCGATTTTGTCGGGACTTTCACTGGCAGATAGCTGAAGTAATAAGGAATAACTTAGGCTACTTTTTTAGATTATCTTTGCCCTGCGGTGATACTCGTGGTTGTAAAGGTACTGCAATTACCGCGGGTAATACCTAGCCCAGCCGCAGTGATTAGATAACACTACCGCTTTTTGTTTTTTAAGACAATTTACCACATACAATTATTTTTTCACAACAAACATTAATTAAGGTGAAAACTTGAATAAGTTATGGGATCGTACAGACGCTTGATAGAACAAATTAATATTTAAAAAAATATTTTAAGCAATTTATGAAAACGTTATATGGCCTTATTTTTATTAGTTTTATTACATTTTTGAGCTTGTTGACTAGTCTATTGTATGACATATATATGATAGCTTATTCTTATTATTATTGAGGCGCCTTCGTGAATTAAAATGTAAATATAAAGCTCGGTGACCAGAAGTGTTAATACATATAGTTGAATCACTCACAAATATGAGAGAACCTCAATCTCCTATTCATGTAATTTCAAACACACATTGATTTTACCTTATTATGTTAGAAATGAACATGCAACGCGTGGTCCGAAGGGAACTCGTGACGTTTAACTCGACCAAATTGTAAGGAAAGCGAGGCACTCAATGGAGGTCGAGGTTGATTATACATACAACGTGGTACAGATGTACAACACAGCATCAGCCCATCACTGTTTTCTCTTCGTGACACACACACGAGACGGTGCTTAGTTTTTGCTTAGTAGAAATTATTAATGCCTTTAGTTTTTATCATGAACCGAATATAAACAAACGCCATATTAAAATAGAAATGAATGCCTTACTGATTAGATTTAAAGTAAATTGTTAGAAAGCGACCGTTCAAATAGTTTGCAGATCATGATACACTCGGCACTCGAAGTCAGTGTGTTGCCAAACTCTTGAATGATAATGTTGAACGTAACTACATCTAGTGGTGAGGTGGCGAGGGCTGGGCGCGGGGGGCCGCGCGGGGCTCCGGCGCAGGGTACACTCACCATTTAGCCCTGCAATAGAACAAAACAGCAAGTCAGTGGACGCTCTGCACGTCACCAACGTCTCAGTGCCACTGCCTCAGGTGGCTCCTCTATCCCTCGGACATAGTGGACGAGTGTCGCTGATGCAGCCGACAGCAGTCACACATAAGCTTAATAAACAAAGCGCTGATATTGGGAGGAAAAGACGATTAAGCGTTTGAAGTGATTTTCAAGATTTTTAACGCAGGAAGCGTAAATATCAATGCAATGGATGGCAGTGTGCGGCTACCTGTCCTAACACAACACCGTGCACATAAGGGGCTTTGTTATTGTTGTTCTTTACAACTCTTAACGCAAACCGGTGCAGGTGGAACCTCATGAATCATGCAA
Organism: Hyphantria cunea; assembly: GCA_003709505.1. NCBI lineage: Eukaryota > Metazoa > Arthropoda > Insecta > Lepidoptera > Erebidae > Hyphantria > Hyphantria cunea. The sequence goes on from PKRV01001995.1 coordinate 45,593, forward strand.
ACAAGAAAAAATCTATCTTGGTTTCATGATTGATGTCCGTGATATTTAAACAAACCATATTTAGCGGTTATGATGCTAAAGCTTTTTATGCTATACCCTACAACAGCCAGGAAAATCGCGCGCCGATCAAGATATCTCTTTAAGTCTTCAAATGTCTTGAAAGTAAAATTGGACTGTTTGGGACTAAAACTCGAGATATATATGTGCGGACACCCGTGAGCTAACTAAGCTCAAGTCAGTTCTAGAACATGTAGTCAAAAACTTAAAAGATATAAACATAAACCAAAAAAGGGCCTGACTGAAATCAAGCAGTTATTTGTTGCTTGTCACTGAACCAGTGCGGTCATCAGAGCCCAAACCCTATCTTTCCATGGTGCATATGACGTCTTGAGCACATCTTTTAACAGATCATTTACTGAAAGTTGTACCAACACAAATTAATTGTCGCGTACGAAAAGCTCAAATTTTATTTTTGAACTGATCGCACTCGGGTACAAGTGGTCTCCAACTTTTTACTAACTCTTGTAAAGTTGTCTCAATTATTTGCGCAGATAAAGGGGTCTCCCACGCATCTGTTACTGATATCGTACCGGTACATACATAATAATGACACTAACATATCAACATTTAGCTTATAAATAAATTCAGTGAGTTTTACCATAGAAAGACCAGCGAGGCAGAGCGACCACGAACTAAGTAGTTTTGTTGTATGAGTAGAGTAGTTGTATGAGAATTTATATTAGCCAACTAACTGATTCCGAACCAACGGCAGCTTGTGGCTTGTAGGAACTCGAAGAGGATCGCCGCCAATCATACCAATGAGCACAATCTCGATAAGTGACTTAATATGGGAGCTAAAGCGATTGTGTGGTCGGTACATGTTAGAATACTTATTTAGGGCGCACACGGTTTTATTGCTTTCCCATGTGTGCGGCACGCGTTCGCTGTTATGATCTAATTTGCAGCTCGCCTAAATATTACGCGGTGTTATGCTTCAAGAGTAGCGCGCGGCCTCGCAACCTAAACTGTATCTTTTAACTAGTGCCGCAACAAAATAACTGTGCGAGAGGTGCGATTCAGCGCCTGCCTACTACAAGGAACTCTTTAAAGCTGTAAACGGTATGTGCGACCAAGGTTCATGTTAGATATATACCGTTCCGTGATTGAGGGCGGCGCTGATGTGCCGAAGCAATGGGACAGTGATGGGCTGATACGTATTGCGAGTGGTGTTGCGTCAAGTACAAGAATGCAACGTACCAAGAGCAAGAACAGCAACAGCACCAGCAGAGACAGCAGGGCTTGGCGGCCGCGGCGGCGGGCCGGCAGCCGCGCGCCAGCGCTGCCAGGCTGCACATCTGCAACACACGACACCATCAGCGGTAGCTACGCCAACATCGAGGGCGACTTCCACCACACCGCGCTGGTGGGCCTCACTACCGCCCTGTATAGTCACTGCCTATAAAGTTTGTGCTACTATACACAATGTGCAGCTGGAGTGCGATCGCCATGCGCAAGTATATGTACGTCATTATGAAACAGTCCTATATATTAGTTTCGATTGCGATTTGTTTACGTGGAGCGGTGATGGCGCGCGAATTCCGCGGTAAGTTTGCGTATCTGTTGTCGGTATCAATGTATTTCAGTATCATAGAGGAGATGCGACGCTTTAGCCGTCCCACTCTCACTGAACCTTCTGCTTGGGTCAAAGCCGAGCGAATCTTACCGCTCACCAGCTCGTGGACCGTCATTCACAATAATCAATACTCTGCGCTCCCTGTCGTGTATAGATAACATTTTAGTACTGGGAGGAATTTAAAAAGTACGAGTATTATTGGATGATGACAAGATGAGCACGTGTCATATGAAAAGCAAGTTAGTATATAATGACATTCTATTCTATGGTTGGTGCATTAGGGTTTGAGTATTTAAGTCGCAACGCGGGTTTGGGACGTGTTAATGGCGCCAGTGCGCGGCGCTTTGGTGTTGCTGAGGTGCGGAAGAGGTGTAGTGAGTGTCGACGCGAATATAAACAGCATTTAGAGGGTAGTAGGTGAGGGTCAGCAGCAGCGCGCGCCGCGCGTATTTATAGCGCGCCCTCGGCCAGGCGCGTGTTTACTGCGCTATATCGGTGCGCCGCCTGCCACTGTAAACAAGCGCACCGCACGCCCACTGGAACCACCGTCCAGCGCTTACTTGAGATCCTTTCATTTAACGGCTGCTTAATACTTTGTCTACATATATCGGGTACACTGCACTCGGCGGCAGGGTCGCACATACGATGCGGTGCGCACTAGGGCGGGACCGACGCAGTCGATCCGCCCTGCCGTGACACACGGCGCGAGCACCGCGTCCGACGCGGCACTCCTCGGCGCAGCGGCCGGCGCTCGCTCGCTCGGGACGAGCTCGACCGCCACTACGAATGGCCGGTCGGATTGATGACGACCGGGAAGCTTCCGAGGCCGGTCAATATCGGGTGCATAATCGTGCGATAGGAGCTAGGGAGCGCGCGCAGCACGTGAGCGCGACACATGCGCGCTGGGCTCACCTGGCGGGTCGCGGGGCCGCGCGGCGGCGGGCGGCTCGCCGGCCACGCCGGCGCTAGCGCGGGCGCGGGCGCGGCATGCGGCGAGCGCGCGGCCGGCGAGTGACGCGGGAGCGAGGGCTGCACGGGGACGGGCCGCGGTCGGGGCGCGACTGACGCGGCCGAGCGCCGCGCGCCTCCGCGCCCCGCCCGCGCCTGCGCCCGCCGCCCGCCTCCGCCTCCGCTCCACTCTGCCTCGGCCGTGCGGAGCGCGACGATATGAATGGAGGCGCAAACATGAATCGAGAGAACTCCACGAATATAAATTATTTCCTTAATGATGTAACGAATCGAACGAACATTATAAAGCTTCCGAACTCATCGCTATTCCGCTCCTAAAGCACGACTGACATACCGACCTGAGGATGTTCTTATTTAATTTAATATAAAGACGGTCGTCTAAGACCTAGACTACATCTATTAAGTGCCTCTCTGACAAATACTTGTTGATAGAAGCGGATAAAAGAATACTTAAAGTTACACTCAATAAATAGAATAATGCAATATAAAAAAAGAATCAGTTGCGAATACTTCTCCCCGGACTTTTGTCATTGAGAGCCTAGTATAGTCTGCACTGAGTGCTTTTAATAAATTACTTAGTAAATATTAATGATTGTAAGTGGCACGCCCCAGGTGATGCTGCGCCGACGACACAATTTAGGTTACTTAGTAAGTACGTCTCGGAAATCCAGGACAGTACAACAACCAAAACAGAACAAGAAACACATTAAAGCACATCTTTATAATATCATTTTTGGGGCTCATTTGCTATAATAAGGAACCACCTCGTTGTCCTTCTGAATATCTGTGTGTCTAGAACTTATTTTAAGGAATGCGTAGGCGTATTAAGTTTAATTTGAAATCAAGTGTATGGATGTGGCCCCTTAAAGTTTTAAAATACAGTCAAGCTGTATACCAAAAGTTATGATTCTTTGAAATTTAATTTATAACAAATTCAAATTGCGCAAGTTAAGTTAAGTTAATCAAAAAATATGAAATATTTTCTATTGGTCTTGTGAGTGGCAAGAAACTGGGTATCACAGCACAAATACGGGGGAAATCCGAAACAAAGAAACTGACTTTAAAAATCTAATATTTTTTGCGATAAATCAATTACATCTTAGTATTATATACCAGTTGTGTTATCTATATAAACGCTCAAGTTTAAGTCGAATATTTAAACCCAAATAGAAAAACCCGCTTCACAAACATTGATATTTCTAGAACGACTTAGGTCTTTTTTAACCAAAGAAGAAAAACGAAGAGGTTCTCAAATCGAAGTATATTTTAATATGTATTTTTGTTATTGTACAGGGAATACCTCGAAATTGGTCCCACGGAAAAAAACTACCCTAAGGATGAAATACCTGGATCTAATCCTGGATTTAAAATGGCTTAGGTGGCACTTGGACAAGCAACTCCAACAACTGGCTGCAAACCTGAGGCCTGGAGATCGTATGTTTAAATTTAAATGTAATGAGCATGTATGGGACATCATGCGGTTCTAGTTGATTTGATTCTGACACATTGCCTAGCCACAAACGCTGGCGTGCCTTGGTAACGGTTGAGAGGGTTGCCACAAACGAATAGTATTTACTTACTTATACTCGTCTTTATATTGTTTGTACAACACGATGTCTGTAGCTTCGTTGAGACCGCTACGTACGTTGGTACGCTTGAAGCATCAACAATTATCTTACTTGACCCGATATTATAAAAATATGTTCCAATGATCTCCCGTCAGGTCTGCTCCTCTACAAAACTAATATAATAACAAAAAATTATGTGGAGTCGTGGGACACCAGCTAGGAACGAAGTTGACGATTTGAAATTATATGAAAATAAACGTGGCTACTCACGAGTAAAATGTATCTATAATGTGAGTATTCGCCACTTGCTTGTCCATGAGTTTATGAGTATATACTATGCATTGGCAGGGTGGAGTGAAAGAGAAAGGTATTATACACTACTCGCTTGTGTATGCGACTGTCGCGCCTGCGCACGTCTCATTTAACGGTTTTATTCCACGCACTTTTTCTTACGGTTTTACTATCACATTTTTTTCAGTTCGGTCGCGCAGCAAAATCCCTATCCCCTCCAAGCCTGCCGTAAGGAACTTCGTTCTAAAATGTCTTTCGACATTTGACACACAACGCCATCTAGCTTCAAATTAAGCAAAACTTGTATTATTATAGCTACATTGGCTGATAGAATACTTATCTACTTTTTCTTTTTAAATACATATATAATATAAAAAGAAAACACCCAAACTGCGAAACGAAAACATTTGCAGATCATAAAAACATTTGGTCCAACCTGAGAATCGAACCCGTGACCAAGTTCAGCAGTCGCATAGGCTACAACTGCGTCGCCGAGGTAGTTAATATCTATTGGTTGGGTTAGAGAGTCACCCTCACGCGATTGTCTTTTTGCTATCGCCACTAGACTACATCAGTTTTGTTCCAGCCCTCTCTCCCCCTCGCAAGCAGTCTGAAATGAAGTTGACACCTTGCTACAGTACGGCGTAGCCGTAGCACCGTAGAGCTCCGTTACGCTACGAGCCTGTGTCGGAAAGCACTAAGCACGTAGACCTAACAATTGTCGCCGGATCCCTGCGCTATTGACATAGAACATTTCTCATGCGAAACGGTTAAGTGCGGTTCTAATGCGTACGATAATCCTCGTTCTTCTAACACTATTTTAAAAACTTACACACAATATGTGACCGATTTTCTCAAAATATGTGAACCAAATATTAATTTGAGAAAATAGTTGAATACAATTGGTATTTTCAGTTCCAACGAAGTCGTTTAATAAATATCATCACACATCATTAACAACATAGTCGTTTGGGACACTCCCGACCCGGTCCGCGCTAGTGGCGGCAGCGCCTCGGGCTCTTGAGAGCGTCGCGGAAACGGCTTACTTCATACGGTATTAAATACAACATGAAATCAGACAGCTAACTTTTTTGAAGTGAAAACTTCTTAAGCGGCGTTATGCACTTCTGTGATGGGTAAAAATGTTAAATACGCGTCAGGACACGTGACCTGATCGAACATTCGTAAGACGGAGGGACAGTAGACCATAAATTGTAATACCTCTCGGGTGAATTCGGGACCGCCGGGTGTACCCGAGCGAGACAGACACAGTCAGCTGCTTTTCGCTGTCGTGTCGCTGTTTTTAGTATATTCAATTGATACGTAATAATTGTCATTATTTACTTCTTTTTATCGCGCATTTCATTTAAAGAGCTAAGAAGTTCATTTCAGATCAGCTTAAACAACTGCTCGTTTATAGTTTTGGGTTTTTACTTCTGTCGGCAGTCCTCGCGATCACTTTGTGATATTTTTTGTTGTTGACGACAACTATGGTGCTGCTATACTTGTTGGGTAAAAGTATATGTTGGGTAAAAACAGATCTATGCAGTCGTAGACTTTTTATAGAACTTTTAAAGAAGTTAGGTTTAGTTAAACTTAAACCATTAAGCAGCCCACGCAATGGACGATCGCAAAAGGTATAATTATCCCACTTTTTAGGGTTCCGTACCTCAAAGGAAAAAACGGAACCCTTATACGATCACTTTGTAGTCCGTCTGTCTGTTCGTCGGTAAATACCCTTTTCCTCAGGAACGCGTGGAGCTATCAAGCTGAAATTCATATCAAATACTCAGATCTACTGTCCCTTAGAGCTGAGAAAAAATTCTTCTATGTCAACGCAATCAAAAGACACAGCCGTTTATGCTGCAAATTTTCGACACTCCCAAGGGAATCAACCGACAGGGTACTTCCCGTGAACTCAGAATCTTGAAATTTGGTACGAAGCAACATCTTATAGCATTATTAAAGGAAACTTTGAGAAAAGCATATTTTTTTTAGTTACATGATGTAATATACCTACAGGTTTGTACGGAAACCCCGGTGCGTGAGTCCGACTCGCACTTGGCCGGTTTTTTTTATTCTAAGTAACATTTAGTACTATTACAGTGTGTTAGTTTAATAGGTTAATATAATCATTAAAATATATAAAGCTTATTCGAAGTTGTCTCCATTGGCTGCAATACAGTCATTCAAACGTTGTGGCCCGTTTTCAAAGCAGCGCGCACTCTTTGTACGTGAAAGTTCTCCACTGCTAATCGTAGGGATTGTTTTAGGGACTCCAAATTATCATAGCGTTTAGCAAGCAAGTCTTACTTTCTCAAACTGACTATAAATCATAATCCGGTGGATTAAGATAAGGACTAGATGACGGCCAGTCTTCAGCTCTGATGAAGTCCGGAACGTTCGTTTCCAATCAAGATTGGGTGGATCGAGCTTTGTAACCCGGCGCTAACAAAATTTTTCTGTGACGTCCCTTTGCGTACCGCTTAAGTAATTGTATTGAATTTACCACCCTATTCATTTTTAAATTATCAGTTAAGTCCAAACCAAGTTCTAAGTCATCTTTAAAAATACATGACTTGGTTACAGGTATAGATATTCATCTGCCGAGATAAAATATTTTACTTCCGGACTGGATTTCTTCGAATCCCTTACTGCCCTTACTGCTTTAGTTGCCTCTTTCATACGAACACTACGTGGATGGCCAGATCTTTTACTGTCACAAACAGAGGAGAGAGGATTTTGAATTGTAATATCACAAAATATTTTACAATATATCAGCGCGAAAAGAAGAAAACACAATGAACAATCATACAAAAATTACAGATTCCAAATTCAAAAGTAATATTGTGTTTATTTTTAATTGTAAAAGCATTTATGGCCAATTCGGCGCCTCGGCCTGGAGGTGGCCTTCAACAAGTCGGAGGCCATAGCTTTTCATGGCTTCCGACGAGTTTGCACATGGTGGTTGAGGGGTTCGTATCGCTGTTGAGCCCACCCTTAAATATTTGGGTACTGGTACTCGACAGCCGGTGGGATTTCGGCCCCCACTTCCGGCAGCTAGCGCCCAAGTTATCCTACGAGGCAGCTTGCGTGCTGGCCGGATCTCCGCCCTGGGACCTAGAGGCAAAAATTCTCGCGTCGTAACATTGGTGGCGTGAGGACGCGCGGTCCCGCGCGAGGGACTGACGCAGCGAGCTGTCGAGCTGCGTTGGTCACAGCTACGCGAGCTCCTGGTGGCGGAATGGCGGGACATGCTTTCAAGCCCTTCTGCTGGCCTCATCACCATCGAGGCCATCCGGCCAGTGCTCGACCTGTGGCTCGGGAGAAGGCACGGCTCCCTCTTGTTCCGTGTGACGCAGGTCCTCTCGGGGCATGGCTGCTTCGGGCGGTGCCTGTGTCGCATAGGCAGGGAGCCGGACGCACGTTGTCACCACTGCGTCGACTGTCGGGTGTCCTTCTGCGAAACCGTCATCTCGCAGAAAGAGGCTGCGGAAAGGCAGAGGGAGATCCTAACCTCTCTCTCAGTCTGCAGAAGGCGCATCGGGCGTCGGAGGAGGGCATACGCTGACCTCCACCGGCCCTCCTAACTGGGTCCAGGGGCGGCGGACTTGGGGATGTTCGTGGCCCCCCAACCAACCAGACCCGAGGTGACGGCGCGTAGTGTTCCTGCGCGCCCCTCTTTGAAGTCTCGAAGGGAGTCAAACACCTCACTCCTCTCGCTGACGAGATGTGGTCCGCAGCAGCGGGCTGGCACCAGTCGGGGATTGCGGATGCCTTTTAAGTTCCCGTGATCCCTGGCGTAGGTGAGAGACGGAACACCGGGGGCATTTAGTCAGTAAAAGTCTGATAGACCCCTTCGCCCTCTCCCCAGAGCGGTGGACATCCATGAGGATTTCCACCAGTAAAATATATATAATGAAGAGAACTTCGAATTATATATATATATACATATGTATATGGCCAGACATATATATATATAAAGTAGCTTGTAGTCCACCTATATGGACCTGATGATATGTTACTGTACACCAGAGCACTACAACAAATGTACATACAACTAATATTTTACGGTATTTTTAAGCGTTTCTTTCAACTGCTACTTGTTACTGTGTATGAGAACTTTTATTATTAAATATTAAGCATAGTAAAGAAATAAATAACAGTGAAAGAGTTTTCAAACTCGGAGCGGTGGTTCCGGAGATTGTCCATCACGAACCAACTCACGAACTTAACTTATTTATGGTGTAAGTATAGATTCACGTGAGATAGTTGTTGAAACTCAAACCCCGTGTATACATCACGGACATTTGTGGCCAGGCTTCCATTCGGCTAACGTTTTCGTGTACAAATAATTTCTTTGTCATGTGACGCTCTTATGCTGGTGCATGCCAGTATAGACGTAGACGATACTCTAAAAAATATTGGTAAGTTTACTCTTTATAAAATCAGCTATAAGCTAATAAAAATCCCGTCACAATCGGTCCAGCCGTTCCGGAGATCAGCCGAAACAAACAGACACATAGACTAAAATTTTAATGTTATTGTTTTTTGATGTAAGAATAGTACACACATTCAAATGTATTTAGTTGAAGGCTGTTAATTTGAAAGAACAAGTAGACATTTTAATTTTATTTACTTGTGTAGATAGTTAACATATTTCAGAGTGATGTGCAGTGTTCCACTGTTGAATGCTTTTATAATTACCTGAATAATAATAGTAAACGTTAACAATAGCTAAGACTTTGCCTGCATATTCGTTCTATGCAGACAAAGTCGTGCCTACCAGCTAAGGAAACCTAACTCCGTACTCAACGACGCAGATACCTACGTCGTAGACGACTACGGTGCTACGGCGGACCTTTGGCACACTTTGTCGTAGACGGAGTATATCATGTTATTAATTAAGCTAGTAAGTGGCTAGTAATTAAGTTAAGGTACTTGTTAGCCGGGACATAACCCTCACACACCTCGACACGCAGGGGATCCATTTACAGTCACTGTCGTCCAAAAGGGTGGAGAAGAATAACACGAAGTAGAGAATGTGTGACAGTTTACATCACTCGAACACTTCATTAATTTATATTCACTAAGCGGTCATTACGAAGGAGATTTTTGTCATGTTATGTGAGTAGAGGTGTAAAATTAATTCTTTTTGTGCACAAAGACCTTAAGTATTTAAATGTAGCCTATTCCTGTAGAGGGTATAAGGAAACTGTCGTTCGTCGTAGAGAACGTGCAGCCTTTGAACACGACACCCAAGGCCCCTGCGAGTAGGCGAGGCGGCGGCGGACACCCGCGGGCGACGCGCCGTAGAGCCGTGATCGGCGAGTGCGGGTCAAAGGTTACGCGACGATTTATCTTCTCTCTGCCTACCCCGGACAGGAACGTACGCCTCTAAGTTATTTATGAAGAGTAATTAATTACCCACACACGGAACCATAGCACGGCCTCGCGGTACCCTGCCCACAGTACTACTCTCTCGTTGCCGTTCCATTGTTATTGTCGGTTGTAGTCGCTTGTACTGGCGCGTCGCTGCGGCGAGCCAGCGCTCGTGGCGCGGCACACCGCGCTCGGCAGATGGCGCTCACCACTTCTCTGGAACTTATTTACTTGTGATATTAATTCCTTACAAACATTAGTTTCTTTAAAATCTATAATAATCGCTGTGTAATCAAAATCAGTGTCCATTGACACGTCGATTGACTTTTAGTTGGTCAGTTTACAACGCCAGTCAGCCCGGAGGTGAGTCACGTAAAGGGGTGGGGGGGTTGGAGGGTGGGGGGTCGCGCGGGGGAGTGCAACACGACTAAGCTGTGTGAGCCCTTCGGTTTATCTGTACAAAACTGTAGATGCACGCGAATTTATATTTATTGTGTTCTCGTCCATTTTTCTTTTGTTAACTTGGTTACAAACGAATACAATTTATCATGATAATTGCGTGTGCGGTGCGAGCCGGTTCCTCTTCACTGTTCTGTGAGTTTAGAGCATGGAGTGTGTTTTCATTCTCCTCCATGTATGAACTCCGCAAACTGAATTCGCCTGGAAAGTATCATTATTATTTGTTAGCGCCCCGCGTCACGCAACGTACGTCACCGTGCGCAGGTGTGAGGTACCTCCGGGCCACGTAGAGATATGAAAAGCAATTTTCATCCCATTGTTATGGTGAGCGGCGGTACTTCCTATCGTCGAGCGGGGCTCGAGGGGCGGGGGCCGGGGCGGGGGCGCGGCGTACTCTCGCAGACACGCACCGGGTCAATACGGGCGCGGACCCGTGAATGGATGAGAGAGGGCGGCGGGTGGCAGAGGGCGC
>PKRV01001995.1:64590-100577 GCA_003709505.1 Hyphantria cunea
GCTTGGCCGCCAGCGCGGGCTTGAGCGAGCCGCCCGTGAGCGTGAGGTCGGCGAACTTGGCGGCCACGCGCGCCGTGTTGCGCGCCGGCACGGGCGAGCCCTCGGCGCGCGGCGCCTCGTCCCGCGCCTCGTCTCGCGCCTCGGGCCGCGCGTCCTGCCCCTCGGAGCGCGAGGCCCTGCGCGCGGGGCGCTTCTTGAGCGTGTCGCGGTTGTGCGCGAAGGTGTCGGCGCTGTCGTCGGGGGCGGCGGGGTCGGCGGCGTCGGCGGGGCCTGCGGGGGCTGCGGGCGCGGCGGGCGGCGCGGCGCGCGCGGGCAAGTCCAGCACGAGGTCGGGCGTGCTCTCCGCCAGCCGTCTGCACACATCACACGCCCGTTTAGATCGCTCGTTCGGCCGAGCGAGTCTCCCGCTCTGGTGTCGCCGCACTGGACCGCGGCCCTAGCCTCGTCTGCACCGTAAAACGACGGACGCCGAGTAGACACATGTAGTGAGACGAGTAGATTGTTACCTGCATTGGGGCGTGGACGCTGAAGGTGCAGCGGCCGCCATCTCCATCGGTATGGGTTCCACCTGCACGCAAAAATGCTGTCATCGATATCTATTTATTATACCTAAAACCTAACCCAAAATAGAGTAAGAAAATTAATGACAAATTAATATTTTCATGCAGTACCACATTATTTGATGAAAAGTATCCATTACCGCGACTAAATCGCTTCCACGTTATTCAAAATTATGTTTCATTATCAAAATACTCCATCTACCTTCAGTTCGAGACGATTATTTATTCCGTTTAAACACATTTTAACGATTTTTCGATTTCGATTTCGAAGTGAGCGGGGAGCGGAGCAGCGGCGGGAGCGTAGCGAGACCGCTAGCCCGTTTTCGAAACCAGCGGGCTGGGCATCGGGCGCTAAAGCGGTTTAACGATGTGTTATAAGATCGATAGAGAAGATGTATATAAACATTACCTCGTAAAATATATTTTATCTTAATACGGATGTCTGTCATCCGTATCACAAAAATAATAAGTGATTTCAAATAATTGATGAAAACGATCAATGTTTGATAAATATTATATTTGTTTTGCTTAATTAGGATATTTACTTACGTTGTAATAGCGTCATATTAATTAAATAAACTTGAAAAAATCACAGCATTGACAATATTTTAAGTCAGTGTTTAACACAGGTGATTCTATTCTATTTCATCGCTATCCTTCATCGCTACACTGATGCGCACCTCTCCCGCTCTCCGCTCCGCTGTGTCCGTGAACACTACCGGAGCGGGCAGCAGTACATTCAAAGACTTATCTTGGAATGTGCTGCTGCCCGCTCCGCTCCCACTGACATGGGACCCAAATCAACGAAGTGTAAGTTTATTTCAACTCGAGTGTGACACTCGCTGTGACCGCGGCCTACGTTGTGCGCGCCACTCTATTTGATTTCCTCGAAATGAATAAACACCGTTTTTGTAACATTTCACAATTTTTCGTAACATTATATTATGTAATACATAGCCTTCCTGGATAAAGGAGCTATCGAAAGATAAAATATTGGCGCTTTCAACCAAACAAATATACGATCTCTTATGACATAAAGAAAGAACTCGAAGCGTATCATCGCAAAGTTTTTTAGTCTCTTTAGGCCTTTCCGAGTTGTCGGTACGACTGCGAGCTCGGTCCCGAAACGATCCCTCGCTGCTTTCAGCCACGTGAGTGGTCACGTGAACGTCTCGTCTGCCCAACCGTGAGCGGTACATCACTTGATCATTCTAGCCCGCTGCCGTACCGTGCCAATCAGAAGATGTATAACGAACTGAACGCACTCGGCAGACTTTCGGTACCATGTATACCAAGTAAACCCAAACTGATCGATGTCGCATCGATAAGTCGGATAGGGCCCTACAACTCGTCGGAAATGTCTGCGCACCCGGGTGGAATGCGCTTCACCTCTCGCTTCCCCACGCGTCGCCCCGCCTTCGCCTACTTAATACCTTTGCCAACGCAAACGCCGACGCACGTTTTTGCTCATTCTTGGTTTCGTAATCACATTCTTGTTTATTGTTTCTCTGTTCAGTGAAATGTTAATATACTATCTATTTAGTATTGTGTTAGAATATGAGTAGGTATAAATACTGCAGAGCGGCATTTACTGCTCAAAATACCAACACAAAACACTGCTACATTATGCCGGTTGAACAAGCAACAAAAAAGGCGTGTGCGGCAATTGGTTTATCTAAAACGACGGTAACGAAAATAATACGTGAAGCGAAAACATTACAAACTTTGTCAGAAACAGCGAGAGGCAATTTTCTCCGCATTCTGTTTTTTTTTACTCTATAAAGTACATTGATATAAGAGTTGTATAAAAGTGTAAAAATAGATACACAAATATATTTTTTTGTTTTACATCTCGTAGTTTTCCTACATCTCGATTATTTTGCTATCTCTCTAGTTTGCATGACGTAATTAAGCCAGGTTCGCAGATATTTCCGACAGATCGTACTGTGTTTGCAAATATTAATTTTTATGTTCGCTCATGTGTACGCTTGACAAATTCCAAGTGTCTGCACCGATTGAGCTCAAATAATGAGACGTTTTTTAACTACGATTTCCTCATATCTCATTACTTTTATTGCAGGAAAAAAAGCTGGTGGTGTCACACACAGGTGGTAACTGTTCAAATTTGCACTACTTTTTATGTTAGTGAAACTTGAAAATCCAGAGTTGTTAGTCTATACACATAAATAATGAGTTACGTTATTGTCACATCACGTGTTCACGTGGATTTTACGGATAGTAAGGATATTTCCAATGTATATAAGCGGTGTACATGCGTTAAATGGTGTGCCAGAACAAAATAAAGCATATCGACTGTAGTGACCGTGAAGTATCGCTTGAGAACCTTCTTATCGCACTCAAGAATTAATTACATTGGACACATTAATCAACCAACTTACGATTTATTGTAAAGTGAACAGAAGCGATAGGTGTTTGCAAGTAGGTATATTTAAAAAAATATCATTTATTTATTAAAGTGTATGTTCGTATTTTTCAAATTAAAAACTTTTACTAAATATATACGGTACTACGCACATGCGGTACTTACATAAAAAAAACTATTTATAAATTCTTTATGAAACGGCGAGACCGATTTTGACGGGGCTTAGTCGATACAAATGTTATCAAGACGTTATAGAGACGTATCCATTGCAAACCAAACTGTGTTGTTCACCACGTATGTAATACCTAAACAGTGAGCTGTACCTGTAGCGAACCTGCCACGATTCGAACCTAGAATCTTCTGACCCGCAAAATATACTAGGTACCTGAGCAAACACCCCTGAATTTAATAACCAGTATGAGCGAGTATATTCCAATAGTTTAACGCTCCCGCATCACAAAAGTACTCCCAAACTCCCGCACTAGGAATAAAACCTGCGTCGCAGGGGATTTTACTAATAGACATAAAGAACATCCAGACTCAGAACAACAATTTGTAGGTCACACAAAGTGTTGCCCCTGCTGATTGCAATAAGAGTGTGCTGGTGGTCGCCCAGTGTTCAACAATCGACTACAGTTAAATTTTTTATTAAGTTTTAGCTCACGGCACTGCTACTCTATATATACTTTAACTGTGTGACGCATAGTTTACGGAAAAAGGTGTGAAAGTTTTTGTTTCACGAATTATTACATGAATAATGAATTGGCCAACGGTAGAGAGCATCTCTTCAGCAAATTCATCTACATTTATAGTTCACACATCGATATCTACTAACGAAGTCTTTATTTCGGATAATAGGGAATATGCATGTTTTTTGACTGCCTCGTTAGGCTAGTGGTTAGCATAAGCGACTGCAAGTCAAGAGGTCTTGGGTTTGATTCCCGGATCGGACTGCTGTTGGGTTTTTCTTACAAGAAATTCTTAATAGCAGCCCGGCGTATGGAATATGGTGGTGTTTCCCGCTCGTGGCTCGGAGAGCGCGTTAAACCGTCGGTCCCGGTTGACATGAACATCTATGGCAATCTTTATTGGGAAGTGAGTGCCTTCAAGTATACTGACAACAAGTTCAACCTTCCAATTCGTTCTCTCTCTCCGTGTAAAAACTGATTCAGGTAAAACCGGTTGAACTAGTAGCCGACCCCAAATCTTGGGAATAATAAAGGCTAAGAAGATGACGATGCAAATTTTTTTTTCATTTTTTAATCTGATCATTTACGTCTTTATACCATAGAAAAAATGTAAATAGGTTTAAAAATATTCAAACTAATTTTCAAAGTAAAATTTATAACACTAACTAAATTTGAGCTATTCAAACGCCGCCATTTTGCGCCCTCTTTTGATATAGCCAAAGACGTCATTCTCATTTTGTGTTTGTTTATTCAGTGTTTCAATTACTTAATTCCTATTAACAGTTTTAATTGCTATAAAACCTATTTAAGAAGGTAATTTTTCTAACAAACAATACTATCACAGTTTGAATTTCAACTCCGATAATTTCCAGGCCGTGACCCGATGACGTCACATTTCGTTTGGACCAATAGTGAGCGTTTTGTAGGTTTGATTTTATCTCCCTTAATTTTCGCTTTTTATATAATGTTTTCCGAGTTTAAACAACCACTAAATAAAAGGTTCATTAAGTCAATATTTTTTTATTAAATACAACTTCTCGCTTTAAACCAATCGCAGTGAAGCAATATTAAATATTTTGTGAAAATTGTCTTCGTAATTAGATTAAGTGATAATTAGTTGGTACGTCCTTGGCCTACATATATCATATTTGTGCGATATCTATCAGATTGTTATCTTTGTACTTATAAACAAATCGTGGCAATATATCGGACACCCGCAACTTAATGAGGTCACACAGGTACCTAAGGTCGACAACACTCGTGTCGTTAATCGTCTTTGTGTTCACATAATACGATAGTAACACAAATAAATGCAAGATAATCGGGGACACACTGATATTGCATCGTCTTATCTATTTGTATATATATATATNAGTAACACTGAGCAGTATGCGGGTCACCGTTCATCCAAAAGGGGTATTGCCAATCTAGCACGCAATATATTAACATTATACAAAGCAGTCACAGCACGAAATATTTGTCAATAATTATGAGCTGAGGGCGTAGTGAGGCGACGACGCAGACTGGATCGTTACGGTGGCGACGCAAAGCGAGGCGCGGTAACGACCAAATCAAACACACATGCATCGGAACATATTTATTAACATGTACATAGCCCCCGCCCATCGCAATAGCGATACGACTAAATATACTTACATAACACGTAGTAAATAATCTATGTTTAATTGGCAACGCGAGCCACTCTCACTACTCTACCTAGTGTCGGTCAGTCTTTAGTGAAGTCTTTAGCGATCAGTGAACTACGTGTCGGAGACGGACAGACGCCTCTGAACTGTTCGCCCACCTGGCTCGTGTCAGGGAGAGCTTCGCTCGTGGACACCGCTTATTGATCTAGAGGTTAAGGTCACTTGTTGATGGGTGGACGTGAACGCTGTCCACTACTACATTTTCATACCGGTTGCAGTTCCAGCTAAATTACAAGTAAATTTATCGGAACTCGTACATACCTCTTCTTGTGACGATTGCAAAAAATAAACGCATTTAAAAAAATAAGCTAAGCTTGGGAGCGAGTGTTTTCATAACAACAAAGCATATTAATCTGCGAAGCGAAGGCTGCTAGGTGGACTACTTAGCTGTGGCAAAGCGAGGAGTGCTCGACCACAACCTAACACATGTCTACCTACCTACTGTCCGAGCCGGCCACTCGAGCTTTCAACTACGAGTTAAATACAGGACATAAGCCATACAGCAGCTATCAATGTATTCTCATATGATTTAAGACGCCCCAATGTTTAAAACATCCCCTTAAAACGTATGTAGTCATTTATTAAAAATATGAATAGTGAATAGTTCAGAGGCACCTGCGCGGCTACCAAATTAAACAAAATACATAATAGTAAAGATGTAAGAAGCGAACAAACAGACGACAGACACGCGACACCAACACAAGCATGCACGGCCCACTCCCGCACACACACACCCGCCCCCCACACTGTGCACGAGCGTGTCCAGCACAGGACAGGACAGGACAGTACGGTACGGGACGGGACGGGACGGGACGGGACAGGACACAAGAGGACAGGACACAAGGGGACAGGACACAAGGGGACAGGACACAAGGGGACAGGACACAAGGGGACAGGACACAAGGGGACAGGACACAAGGGGACAGGACACAAGGGGACAGGACACAAGGGGACAGGACACAAGGGGACAGGACACAAGGGGACAGGACACAAGGGGACAGGACACAAGGGGACAGGACACAAGGGGACAGGACACAAGGGGACAGGACACAAGGGGACAGGACACAAGGGGACAGGACACAAGGGGACAGGACACAAGGGGACAGGACACAAGGGGACAGGACACAAGGGGACAGGACACAAGGGGACAGGACACAAGGGGACAGGACACAAGGGGACAGGACACAAGGGGACAGGACACAAGGGGACAGGACACAAGGGGACAGGACACAAGGGGACAGGACACAAGGGGACAGGACACAAGGGGACAGGACACAAGGGGACAGGACACAAGGGGACAGGACACAAGGGGACAGGACACAAGGGGACAGGACACAAGGGGACAGGACACAAGGGGACAGGACACAAGGGGACAGGACACAAGGGGACAGGACACAAGGGGACAGGACACAAGGGGACAGGACACAAGGGGACAGGACACAAGGGGACAGGACACAAGGGGACAGGACACAAGGGGACAGGACACAAGGGGACAGGACACAAGGGGACAGGACACAAGGGGACAGGACACAAGGGGACAGGACACAAGGGGACAGGACACAAGGGGACAGGACACAAGGGGACAGGACACAAGGGGACAGGACACAAGGGGACAGGACACAAGGGGACAGGACACAAGGGGACAGGACACAAGGGGACAGGACACAAGGGGACAGGACACAAGGGGACAGGACACAAGGGGACAGGACACAAGGGGACAGGACACAAGGGGACAGGACACAAGGGGACAGGACACAAGGGGACAGGACACAAGGGGACAGGACACAAGGGGACAGGACACAAGGGGACAGAACAGGACAGGACAGGACAGGACAGGACAGGACAGGACGGGACGGCAAAGGACAGTATAGGATGGGACGGGACGGGAAGGGACTGGACGGGAAGGGACGGAATGGAATGGAACGGGACGGGACAGGAGAGGAAAGGAGAGGAAAGGAGAAGAAAGGAGAGGACAGGAGAGGAAAGGAGAGGACAGGAGAGGAAAGGAGAGGACAGGAGAGGAAAGGAGAGGACAGGAGAGGAAAGGAGAGGACAAGAGAGGACAGGACAGGGTAGGACACGCTCTACCTCTACTGACTTATGTCAACGTATCACGTCACGCGGACGATCTTTTCTATTTCATTCATGAGTTTTCGTTATTCTTAAAGGATTCGTTGATAAAATGAACAGAACACTAAATTGTTTCGTTGTACAATCGTACAATCAAGGAGTGATTGTCAAGTTCGAGATGTACTGCACACGTATCTTTGTTTCGTTCGGAAACGAAAAATACATACAAACATAAAATTTATTTAAATACACGTATCTCGTCGCATGTATATGTTTTATAAGTGTGTATAGATAAGAATTTTCTTAACGCGTTACTAATTTTAGGCGGTACATTTCAAGGTCAGTTGTTAAACTTGTGCACAATGTGTGAAGCCAGGCCTGCTAGCGAGAGCGGCAGGGAGGGGACCTCACCCCTCGCCTGGTCTCGCCTCGCTTCGCCCCGCCCGCCCGCGTACATTGCTCGCTAGCCACGACCGACATACTGACGTCACTGTATTATTATTTAGTAAGATGGTAGGGTCCGCAACTAGATCGAGGCCCTAAAACTACAGTCCTAAAATTTAGCTTAATATCTGTGACAGTTAGATACAATACCGATGAAGTAACTTTGAACAAACGACTTTATTTTATATCATCTATTATATTCACATTTTTTCGTGTCAGAGTTGTCATAAATAAAGTACAATACATTATAAATACAAAAATTCACACTTAAAATGACACTAGTAGCAACTATCACAGAGACCGAGCTTTGTTTTGAGGACTATAAACTCTATTGTGTGGCAACCCCGCTAAACGGGAGGAAAGGCGAGGCGTGGCGAGGTGAGGCGGGGCGAGGCGAGACGAGGCGGGGCGAGGCGAGGCGGGAGGAAGGGCGCAGTTCAGACGCGCGTCTCCAGCGGTACCTGCGCCGAGGGCCGCCGCTCCGCACTGCCCGACCTGCAACAGTACACCTGGTTTAGCCACTTCGCGCTAGCGTACGGGGAAACTCTAACATTTCTCTAGCTCTACTATATATCTGTCCATTTAAAAAAAACGGTTCAGCATGCACTGCTTCGAATACTATAATATGATTTCTTTTCAACAAGACTTAAATAGTTTAAATAAATGGGAAACACGAGAAGTCGTCGATTTTCCTTTTTTTTTAATATTTAAACAACAATACCCGCATTAAGAACATTCATCCTGTATCACGGGGATCTTTACAAACATACATGAAACGGACACAAAGTACACCCAGACTTAGAACAACAATTTATTGATCACACAAAGTGTTGTCCCATGTAGGATTTAAACCCACAACACTTGGCGCAGTAGGAAGCGATGTGGCGACCACTGAAACCACTAATCCAACCGTGTAGTCCATATATAAGTATATTTAAAATATGAAAACCTCTGAACTGATAAATCAATTGTCTAATCGAGTGCTGCAATCCCATA
Organism: Hyphantria cunea; assembly: GCA_003709505.1. Taxonomy (NCBI): domain Eukaryota; kingdom Metazoa; phylum Arthropoda; class Insecta; order Lepidoptera; family Erebidae; genus Hyphantria; species Hyphantria cunea. Next base: position 73,439 of record PKRV01001995.1, read on the forward strand.
TTTAATCAAGGAGCAGTCACTTTCGTATCGTCCCCGCAATAAACCCGTGAACGCAATTATTTCTGTACGTTTCCCTGTGCAACATGTTCAATGCTAAACTGACCTCTGGTACTCCATGGAGTCCCTGTCGCCCCAGTCACCGCTCTCGGCGTCCTCGTCCGTGACGTCATCTGCGACCAACCACAGCACACATTTAGCGAGGCCACACTTCACAGTTTCGAGATACGGTTCGAGTGAGTCGCGGGCGGCCGTACCTTCGTCATCGTCATCGTCGTAGAGCGACAGATCATCGCCGACGTCGTGCTCCTCGCTGTTGTCAGCGTTCCCCGCGTCCTGTGCGGGGTGCATAGGGTGCGCGGGGTGCGCGGGCTGCGCGGGGGGCGTGGGCTGCGCGGGGGGCGTAGCGTGCGCGGGCTGCGCGGGGGGCGCAGGGTGAGCGGGGTGCGCGGGGTCGGGGCCGCCCTCTGCGCTGACGGCGGAGGAGCCGACGGCGGAGTCTGTATCGTCGGCCGTCGCGTCAGCCTCGCTGAAAATGTGTAAAGAAGTAGATGACTTTCATTTATGTACATATAATATCATCATAGCCATTGTTCTACCTTTTAACATTTTACTTCCAGGCTTCATAATTATTATGCTGGAATGGAAACGATATGGTCATAGCGAGCCAAAGGGTTACAGTTTATGAATTTTGTGATATATTAGGTGACATAGATAAATAAATCAGACAAATCATATCTACTGAAAATGCGAAATCGGTTTATTAAGGGTATTGCCGGTTCGTGACGTGTGGTTCTATCTGTGTGGTTGTGGATTGAGAATAGGGAGTGTCACCACTCCTACTCTTCCCGTGGGTTTCGTCGCAAATTACGCAGAGCAATACCACTGCAGAGAAAGAGAACTTGAAATAAATCCTTTACCAAAACGTCTGACTAGTGTGGTTCAAAATTTCAATGCTATATGGAAAGGTCGTTCAGCGGTGAACTACTAAAGGTTGTCGATGATAATGACAGGACATCAGCTGTTGACGATCGAGCTTCAATGAAAATGGTGGTAATGACAGCGCTAAGTAGAACCTAGACGGTATTATGTAGGAAACGTAAGCGAAACGTCGAACCGGCAAGCGAGCGCGTACCTGAAGCGCGTGTAGAGCGCGTAGGGCGCGACGTCCTGCGGGAAGATGTCGCGGTGGTGCAGGATGATGCGCTTGACGAGCTCGTTGAGCAGGTTCTGCGCCGTGACCTGCGCGCCGCCCTCGCCCCAGGCGGCCAGCAGCGTGGGCCCCAGGCAGATGGCCAGGTTCCAGGCGTCCATCATGTTGTGGTCGCTGTGCTCGGTGAGGTGCGCCAGGAAGGCGAACAGGTAGCGCAGCACCAGCAGCGCGGGCGGCGGCAGCGCGGCCAGCGTGCGGCGCAGGCGCGCCACGAACTGCGCGTCGTCGGGCAGCGCCGCCACGCGCAGCAGGCGCTCCTGCAGCTGCGGCGGCAGCAGCGGCGGCCGCACCTCGCGCAGGTACAGCTTCAGCAGCCCGCACACCGAGTTCATGTCGGACGCGTCGCGCACGCCGGCCAGCGGGTCCTCGCCGCGCTCGAAGGCCGCGCGCAGCGCCTGCATCTCCACCTGCGCCGCAACCGCAACTTAGCGCTGCACGATTCTCACGACCTGATCTTTCTCTCCTACATCCTCAAACCTCCGAAACCCAAGCCTAGGATTCTGTACAGGCGTTGCTTTAGACGAATTAACTTCAATAAATTGATCGATGATGCGGCACATATTAACTGGAGCCCCTCGATCGATTCTACTTCTGTCGATGAGAAAGTGCATGTATTCAACCAAATAGTAATTAACTTACACGATACTCATGCACCAGTTAGAAAAGTTAGGCTAAAACGACCGCCAGCTCCTTGGATGACTAAGGATATACTGTTGGCGATGAGACGTCGAAACAGGGCTCTTAGCACTTACAAGCGGGACCGTGTCGAAGTCAACTGGCAACTGTACAAGCCTGCATCCTTTACCTAAAATCCCCAATCCATCTCTTCCCACTCACTTTTGTCCAATTTCTATCCTTCCTTCCTCTCCAAAGTGCTGGAAGCCTGTGTCCATAAACAGTTCTCCCAATTTATTTACAGTAACAACTTACTCAGTCCTTTTCAGGTTTTCGACCAGGACATAGCACGGTTTTTCCCCTTCTTAAAGTGACTGGCGATATTAAGGCGGGGATGGAGAACACTAAGGTTACTACCACAGTGCTGGTTGATTTTTCCAATGCGTTCAATACCGTCAGTCATGAACTTCTCCTCGCTGTCCTATCCCATTTTTCAGCTTCTCAAGAAGCACTGGACTGGTTTTCTTCTTACCTTCGGGATCGTCAGCAGTCAGTTAGTGTAGATGATTTATCCTCAAACTGGCGTTCCTCAAGGCGGTATTCTTTCACCTCTGCTATTTTCCATCTTCATTAACTTTATAACCATAAAACTTCAGTGTTCCTATCATCTATACGCTGATGACTTGCAGTTATACTATCAAACAGAGTTGTGCAATGTATCGTCCGCGGTTTCTGTTGTGAATAGTGACCTGGCAGCTATTAAACACTGGTCCGACATGTTTAGTGTATCAGTTAATCCAAACAAATGTCAGGCTATAATCATTGGTAGTAATCGTAGTGTGGAGGAACGGGCCACATGTTCCTCCAACACAAAGGGAGGATCCTCCGACCAGGCTAGGTGATCATGCCTGGCGGGCCACTGCCCTACGGTTGATGTTGGGAAGTTGTATATATGTTAATCGGCGCGAGAACTTCTGTTGCGCGATTTAGGATTGGTAGTTTCTTAGTTTTCTTCGTTGCTCCGTAGTTTGATGTTTCTTCAGTAGATGGCGCCGTTATATGTTTTATGTTGTTGCGCTATATGGGGAAGTCGCCACAGTAGTATCAGCCAGCTCAACCTTGCTTCACTTCCACCGCTTACGTACAATGGTATGGTTATCCCATTCTCTGAAAGTGTGAAGGACCTCGATTGTACATTGATACAACTTTCAATTGGCGAAAATAAGATGCATCCGTGTGTCAGAAAGTCACAGGCTCGTTGCGGGCCCTCCACAGACTGAGGAACTTTCTTCCATATAAAACTAAGGCGATGCTTGTTCAGACCCTAATATTCCCTATAATCGACTATGGTGATATGTGTTACTTTGACCTGAATGCAGATCTGCTCAATAAGCTTGACCGTCTTCTCAACAATTGCCTTTGATTTGTTTTCCATTTACGCAAATATGATCATATATCTCAGCATCGCTCCAGTTTAAATTGGTTTCCTATCCGTATACGCAGACAGATACGTGCACTGACTACTCTACACTCTTTACTGTTTTCTCCAAATTCCCCTGCCTACTTAACCACACAACTGCAGTATTTAGGTGCAAACCACGCTAAGAACCTCGGGTCTTCAAACAATCTACTTCTTCACTGTCCCACTCACAGCTCTGACTTTGTACACTCCACTTTCCTTATACAGTCTATTCTACTTTGGAACGCGCTCCCTCTCGGGATTAGAATGGCAAAAACACGGCAAAATTTCAAATATCTTTTGCGGCAACATTTTCTAAACACACCGGCAGATACACTTTAATTTTATATTCTCCCATTCTAAATTTTATATTGTGTATATTTATATATGTATAATTGTAAAAATATGTATTTTAACGCTTATTTATTATATTAGCATTACTTATTGTATATTTATATACATTTCCTTTTTAAATTACAGTTACTTCTGTGCATCTACCATGGCTGCTATATATGCGACTGGCAGAAAATGCCTACGGCGTTAAGTCCTTCTTTGCCAATTTTGTGCATAAAGATTTAAATAAATAAATAAACCACAACTGCACCACCCGCACCACCGCCGCCTCCCTCCGGCGCTACGCGCGCCTGTCGCTGCGACTCGTGGCTGCCTGGCTCGTCTGGCTCGTCTGGCTCGTCTGGCTCGTCTGGCTCGTCTGGCTCGTCTGGCTGCAAGGTCTGCCGTCTGGCTGCCCGCTATATGCACGACACTCACTCGAAAGTCGCAAGCGGACGTGACGGTATTCGCTTATCGTCAGGTGACCCGTCTGCTCGTTTGTTCTTACGTTATAAAGAGATAATATAAATAAATGAACGTAAAGGACGAGTGTGGCTTCGTGGAAAGCTAACGACGGTCACCTGCGAGCCGGAGACGCGGAAGATGCCCTGGTGGCGCAGGCCGTAGGTGGCGATGACGCGCACGCACGACGTCAGCACCACGGGCAGGCGGTGGTCCAGCGGCGCCGCGAACTGCCCGCGCCGCAGCCGCGCCGCCGCGCGCCGCGGGGGCGAGGGCGGCGAGGGGGGCGCGCCCGCCCCGCCCCGCAGCAGCCGCGACCGCACGCCCGCCGCCTTGCTCTCCAGCCGCGCCAGCCGCCCCGCGCACGACACGTACGAACGGAATTTCTGCGAAACATTGCGCACTAAACGATACAAACATTGGACATAACACGAACGGCGCGTTCGATGCGGGTCAAAATCGAGCCCTAGGGAATCGTTTGCGTGCAGCACGCCAGCGCAGACTCACCGCCAGGTAGTAGTCCTCCTGGTCTTCGGTGGCGGGTGCGGGCCCGGGCGGCACGGCGGCGGCCCCGCCCCCGGCGGGCCCGAACACGCCCGACACGTCCCACTGCGCGTCGCTGCCCTCCATCTGCAAAGTACCGGACGTAAACGTCGATCCGTCCGTATGACGCGAAGGAAGGTGGAGGAGCGGGGGAGCAGGAGAGCGGGCGGTCACCTGCTTGACGAGCTCGGCCTCCGCGGCGTCGAGCGTCTTGGCGTTCTCGCGGCACTCGGCGCGCAGGGTGCGCGCGCCGGCCTCCAGCTGCTGCAGGCGCTGCGCCAGCTCGCCCGCCACCAGCGCGGCCGGCTCGTCCGAGTCGTCCGCGGAGCCCAGCAGGTCGCGCACCTCCGTGTCCTGGACGTCCGGAGCCGTGCCCTGCGAACCAGTTCTCTGCGATTCATTTTATTTATGCTAAGGAAACCAAAAATGTCAGTACAACTCTGCCCCCGTTTCCTAACAACGAACGTATGGTTTCGATGTAGGTAGGTAACGATAATGAATCGGTTTAGTTTTCTATTTTGCAACCATAACGAAAAGTCCGAACCAAAGTTTATGGCGGCTCGGAACATCGTGTGCGTGTGTGATGCGCAGAATACAGTTGTAGGTATCAGCGGGACGTTTGGGTGAGTGGGGAGGTCGACACACACCGAAAACGTGTGTGAGTTGTGTCTCTACATGTAGCCATAATCTCAAATATCTCCACGAACATTCGAGTTTTTCTATGAGATAAAGGGACGAACGAGCAGACGGGCCGCTTGATGGTAAGCGATCACTGCTGCCCATGAACACCGGCAACATCAGAGGCGACAAGTGCGTTACCGACCTTTTAAGAAGGAGTAGGCTCTTGTAAATCGTTTTAAATATTTCGTTACCTACCTGTCCTGTTCACGAGACCTCAAACACAACAGTCGCAAGCGCTCCCACTGCGCCCCTCGGGCAGTTAACAGTCATCTATTTCTGTAAACAGGGTTTCACAAACCCTTTACAACGTCTTCGTCTACAGGCAAAAAATAATAATATTTGTTTGCCTCAAACATCATCTCAGAAATAATCCTTCTATTTATTGTCATTTCATGGTATATATTACAACCGCAAGAGTTTTTGTGAAAATATATTGTAGTATTAATGTATTTTGTAACAATAATCCTTACATAGAAGATGTTTCAAACGTGTAATACATCATACGTAATTTAAATGTATACTTATGTATTCTGAAAATTAAGTAAAAGAACGTAGCAATTTAATACACAAAGAACACCCAGACTCAGAACAAAAATTTGCGAATCACACAGTTTGATTTTTTTTTAGATTGGAACCCACGGCTCTTGGCGTAGTAGAAAGCGGCGTGGTGGCCGCTATAAACATTAGGCCAAACGTGCAGTCAATTACTATTATATAAAAAATATAATCACTATTGAAAATATAATAGTGGGATTGTACGAAACAAAAATGTTATTGATCACTTCAATGCAATACAGTGGATAATCTTGTAACGTCTCACATCAAAAATCACGTCATTTCGTTCAATAAAGATTGCCCAAGCACTTACTACTACGACTATTTCAGCTACGTGTCAAGTCTGAACCGTGCACTTTTCATGATCAATGACTTTCATTAATAACCGGCGGGCAACTGACGGTACCAGACATCAACGTATGGAGCAAAAACACTTCACCGCTACGTCTGTTCTATACGTAGTAATATTAGTTCAATGGATAAAGATAATGGAGTTCACCAAATATGTATATTTCCAAATACGTATACAATTCGTCTTTTATGAGTTTTACTATTATATATACATATATATATATATATGTATATATGTATATAATGTGCACCGGACGCACCATTTAAAAATTATTTAGTCGATTTAATTTTATATCGATTGTTTGGCTCAAAACACTTGGATTCAAACTAGTAAAATATTGTGACGTTACCCCCTCCTTAAGCGACCTTTATAGCGAGCTGCGCTGTTGAGCCGTCTCAACACGTTCACGCATTTCGAACGATTGCGTCCTAGTGCACGAACCACTGTCTCTCTACAGTCAGTACTGCACGATCGTTGGATGTGGAACGTTATTTCTGATAATTAGTATTATATAAACAGAAAGAAAAATCTACACCTTTGTTAATTTCCTAGGTTTAAGATATTCTGATTTATTTGAGTTATTGAAATAAATTCTGTATATTGCCATATTTAACTTGTACTTCTAATGTTTGGGCCTAACCCGACATATATATATAGCACGAGTGGAGAGGTACGACTCGTACGCCGCGTGCGTGTGTACCTGGTAGGGCAGCGGGCGCGGCAGGGCGAAGGCCTGCGCGTGCGCGTCGAGCAGGCGCTGGCGGTCGGCGAGCGCGTCGAGCGCGTCGGCGGCGGAGCGCAGCGCGGCGGCGGCGCCCCCGGCCGCGCCGGCGCGCGCGCCCTCGGCCGCCGCCGCCGTGCGCAGCGCGCGCGCCACCACCGCCTCGAAGCCCACCTCCATGCACTGCGGGGAGCACGCGGTCAGAGCTGCTGCACTCGCGCCTGCCGCACTCGCGCCGCGCCGCCACTCACCAGTACGATGTCGGCGATGTCGTCCAGGTAGTACCGCTGCAGCGTGGCGTTGGCGGCCTCCAGGCTCAGCACGTAGTCGGCCCGCGCCCGCAGCGCGCGCACTCGCGCCTCGCCGTGTCGGCTCCGCCTCTGTGCAGATCCGACCGCGATACTTCATTCGTCATTACGATACTGTCGAGTGTCGACTTCCAGCCCGTGGCGCGAGCTAGAATTCGAAAAGACTTCGGCGCCGTTTACGGTTTGTGTATGTGGTTTACCGCATACACCCGTTGATGCAAATTATTCAAAAGATAGAAAAATACAGTCGGACGCTTTGGCTGGCGAATGTGGACTACGAGAAAACCTTCGACACCATCGAGAGCTGGGCTATCCCCGAACCTATGCAGAGATACCCGATCGACTGCCGATATATTCAACTGCGAATTGGATAGGAAGATATTATTTTGAATTTATATATTGAGAGATGTCTTCAAGGCGTTCGATTAGAACGACTATTAATGGTCAATACATCTCAAATTTGTGATTTGCAGACGACATAATGATCTAATGGAGTCGCGATCTTTTTTGTGAGAAATCTCAACCACCTGGACCAGTCTTCAAGACGAGTCGGACTTGGGGTTAACATTGACAAGACCAAAATCATCCATAATATCCTTACGTAGAAATATTATTTGCGAACAACGCTCGAGGAAGTTCTCGTCGATCTTCTAACACGGAAAAACTTATACCTTATATATAACTTTTTTTAAATAAACTCTCTTTTACACGTCAGAAAGAACCCTGGCATGTAACAATATGCTTGTATCTCCCAATCCCCTGACTGTAAATGACGTTATCATCGTAATTGTGCAAGAATACATCTATCTTGGCCAAGCTTGCCAACTCGGCACAGCGAGATTCCAATGGAAGAGCTTATCTAGGCTTGGCAGCATATGGAAAGCTTCGTGTGGCTGATTCGGCATCCACTGCAAGTGTAGGACGCCCTGCGGCACGATGGGCCGGGGACTTAAAACAAATTGCTGGCAGCTGATGGATGCGGACTGCCTTAGACCGGGACGGTGTGGGCGCTTTGGAAAAGGCCTACGTTCAGCAGTGAGCTGAATCGTGATCGTACCAAAACGAAAGTAAACGTATAATAAGTATATAATAAAAAGTATTAACGGTGCGGGTGGTGATTAGAGCCTACCTTATCCAACTCCTTGTCCAGCGCCTTGATCTTCTTGTGTCGGGGCGGGTCGGCGGCGGCGAGGCGCTGGCGCTGGTCGTAGGCGTGGCGCAGCTTGAGCGCGGCGGCGCGCCAGTCGGCGGCGGCGGCGGCGTGCGCCTTGCCCGCCGCCGCCGCCTCGCCCAGCGCCGCGCCCACCTCCTCGTGGCGCTCCGCCACCACGTCGCGGCACTTGCGATGCAGCCGCAGCGCGTCCTCGGCCGCGCGCTGCAGCCGCGCCGCCAGCGGCCCGCCGTACAGCTCGCCCAGCGCCGCGTGGTCGCGCGACAGCGCGCGCGTGTTGTCCAGCGCCGCCTGCCAGCACGCGTACGCGCCCGTCAACGACCACTGCTCGCGCCTGCGACCGACACGCTGCAGTTAATACCCGCTCCCGCCGCCTCGGCGTCGGCGCCGGTCGTCGCCGCCGTCACTTACTTGTGCTTCTGGTCCTTGTGGCGCTGCGTGGCGGCGCGCGCCAGCTTGTCGAGCGCGCGCGCGTACTCGTGCTCGAGGTCGGCGCGGCGGCGGCAGTAGTCGTGCAGCTCGCCCGCCACGCCGGCCGTCGCCTCCGCGCGCGCCTCCAGCACGCGCGTCTGCTCCGACAGCTGCATACGGATATCTGGAATGTTGCATTCACTTATTATTATATATTCACAAATTGGATCAGTTCGGTAGTTTATCGATTATGTTCTTAGTGTTAATACATATACGAAAGAACAGATGAAATACCCCCAATGCTAAATTAAAAGGAGGATCTGACTGGCATTTTTATAATCATGTCTCGACGACGACGTACTGACAAAAAACGTAAAAAAAAAATACTTCAAGCCGAAAGAAAATAGAAAAAGGCGAATCTCAATGTCACTAGGTCTATACTTTGTAAAACTGCCATTTGTTTTATACACGTTGGTTGACCTTTGTCATTCGAAATCTTATTTTTAAATTTCAATTGGCTAAATCTTCCCAATAACATAGTTACACTTCGCTGTAGCCTGTGGTGCACAAATATCGTGCACAAAATAGAGCAACAACACAACTTAACATTTGAAATGGTCGAGAAACTTAATATTGGATTATTCACAATGGCCAAACAGTTTCAAGATTAGCTAGTCCGAGTTACCGATACTTATAATGTACTTTAATGTACTCATACTATGACAGTATAAATTCGAAAGTGACCGTGTCTGTCACGTTTGCACGGTACTGTTGCACCCATTTTAATGAAATTTGGAATGGAAATACTTTTAATTATAATTCGATGGTTGAAATAAGCAAATTGACCTGGCTACACACACAAAATCACCTCGATGGATGAAAACTAATGAGCAGAAATGAAAATGTATTGTGTATTCAATCGTTTCAAGGATAACACATTTGGTTCATTTTAAATCAATATGATAAATTAAAACAATTATTCGTATTATAAGCTATAGTTAAAGAAACAAACGCTGATAGCGTGAGAGGTACGGATGAACGGTGAGGTTTTGGTCAGTTCAATTCTGACTCACCGCCTCTATCAAAACATCGACTACGGCCTAAGAAATAACACCATGTCAAACCACTTGGCCTGTAACATATTATTGCACAATACAGGTAACGCTAAGCTAATAAAGTGTTGAAAATTCTGCGATAGAAAAGTAGCCCTTAAAAAGGGATAACACTTGTACTAAGATATAAAAACATTGTGAAACTTACAAAATGAATCATAGTTTATAACTAGTTTCTTGTTGTACACACAACGGCATTTCGAATAACTAAATTATTTCAATATGATAGTGCTTGGTAGAGTTGGGATCTATGGCGAGGAGAAAGCAAAACATTTCATAGTTTTTTTTTAAACAAAAAGTTACTTTAAACGAGCGGTTTGCTATGTGTACCTGATGATTTCGTGTTGTTAATTTAACGACACATTATGTTAAAAGGGTGTCAAAGGCATTAATTACAAAACTTTGAGTTACTTTTCCAAAAAGTTTTAAAATAGTCTAAATTGATGTTCTTCGAAATAACGTATATTAATAAATTAAATTTAGGCTTTATTGTTCAGTGTCATGCATACAATAGTCTTTGCAGGGTCTGTAAGGAGCTCACTGGACTCGTTCGCGTATTAACAGGCGAACCGTAAAATTGCTACTTAGCTTTTTTTAGAACTCTTCGATCTTACACATCGTTCGTTCATCATATATGTAAACGATTTATAGCAAATTATATATTGCTAAATTGCCATACAAAGCTTCTAGTTGCATTTTATAAGCGATTACGATTTATAGTTTCGATTACGAAGTAAAGAAATAATTAAGAAAACCAGGAGCCGTTGCTTTTTAAAGTTTCTTTCTGTTTGTAATAAAAAAACGTTTGACGGCTTCCAAAATGAAGTAGATACTTTTCTGTTGGCAATATTCGGGTTCTCTTGTGTCGCTGACCTTCCCCGCACCGCACCTAATACGTAACAATTTTAGGATGTCTTACTGCACGGGACGTAACGGTCGAAACTGTGTAATATTGGTGCAGCTGCAATGTTGATGAAAGAATAAATATACATTGAATTTGATATGAATTAATTTGTTTTAGAATAAGAAACGGAGATTATGGCTCCATGTTTGACTGCCATTTTATCAACAATTAATGTTGGATAAAACCTTAACGGTAGATACGTTTAATTTATCCCATAAGGTATCGGATCACCAAAATAACAATAAAAGTCATAACAGGATGCGCATCTGATGCACGTAGGCAGCCAATATAAATACAAGCAATGTGAACCCAACTCGTTAGCGACGGGTGATGGTGTGTGTATAGAGTGAGAGAGAGTGATAGAGAGAAAGATTGAAGAATTGTTGATGTCGATGGTTGACAGGCGAGGGGACGCGCAACACTCGCCGAACCGTTTGTTGACCGACTACCAATAATACGCGATGCACCCCAAGACTATCACATGCTAAGGATCGACCTGCACGGAACTCTTTGTGCTTAACGGAAGCAAGCGTACCTGTTTACCCAATGCTTCATATGGATATTGAACTGCATAAAATTAACAACAATTTTATCTAACGTCTTTGTAATATTGTGCTCCGGGAGCTACCTGCCCTCCCTTTGATGACAATCGAATTGAAATACAAATGGAAAGTGCTTTGTGACAGGATCCAGAACTGCTCTGCTGCTTTATGTCGACACAAAAATATAAATAGGTAGCATTTTAAGCCGGTACTAGCGATTATCGTTTTGTTTGTTGCCGGCCCGCGTAGATGCATCGGGCACAACACAATGCACGGGGACAATAACAACATGTCAGAGCCGCCGACCTGACGTTGCATATTTGTCTGCTACACGACAGTCCATATTACACCAAAACACTGACATATTATTTATATTTAATACAGGAGTGCACACTTTTAAAGATTTATTTTTGGCAGTTGACATAAGGACATCTCGCGGTCATTAGCGGGTCGTAAAACAGTAACGGTGATGACGAGAGAGCCACTAGCGGGCTGTGGTGGTGTCCCGTGGGAGCGCCTCGTACCGGGGAATGCATTGACGAGGTCGGGCGGGCCCCACTCGTGGCGCGGCTGCACGATACAGTGAAACATGTCGCGCCCGCCGCCGGTCGACTGGCGCGCCGTGCCCGGCGCACAGCCTCCGCGGGATGCGCCCTGTACCGCCCGCGCCTCGCCCCCCGTCTGTCCGCCGCACCCGTTTGCACCCTCCTACGTCACGGCACCGCCGTATCCTCACAACGGTTCACAAAAATCCACACAAAACACGCAATAGGTATATTATAAAATTAATTTCAACTTTCACCAACAATATCTTCGTAACGCATAAATTTCAAGCTAAAAATAAACAGTTACTACACGTAAACACTAACGACTAATTTATGAGTGAACGCGATGACTGACATTTAAAATGTATCGGACGACTCGCCTATTCGCCGAGCGATACAATTCTCAACTTTTCCTGTATGAGTGACGACAATCACAACGCAAAATAATATATTATGTTGGTACTCAAGTTGGCTCGCCAGCACGTCATGTACCGTTACTAGTAAGACTGCGCAAATGAAAACAAATAAATTCGGTTTGCAGGTAACTTTTAAAAGTAAAAAATTATTGACTGATGTCCCGCCGCATGTCCCGCTGAGGAACACCGCGCATTGCCTAGACTACCTCGAAAATGAGATCGTAAATGCAAGTTAAACCTGAACCTCCCGAATGACTGACATCTTCGTACATTCGGAAAATATGAGTAATTCTAAATCAATTATTCAATTGAGACACTAAATGACATTTATGAACGTTAAATTGAAGCTATAGTTAAAAATCATAAATCGACACAAACAGACACCACAGCATGTATAGGATTATCAAGGTATAGGTGAAAACAGCAAAATTTACATGGCCCGCTTGTGTCGACCTATAACTTCCAGTAATAGTGCGGAGGGTGTCGCGGGTGCAAATGCTCCGGTTCCGACGATAGTGCTCGCGAAAGGGATTGGCAGGGGGAGTGTGCCGCCCGTGGATATGGAACAATGAAGGATACGACGGGCAATGGTGCAAATGTAATGATAAATTGCGATAAATTGCGAGCAACAAATCGCTGTAAAGCATTATTTAAGAGCTCCGATAAACGAGCCAGCACACTGGCTACACAAATAAAAAGAGTAATTACGCAAACAAGGAACAAGAAGAGTCACTTGCAAACACAGAAGTTTACTTTGTATATTTATGTATACATATACGTATTAGAATAATTTATGCTGGCTGGGTAACATTACACACACTGACAGCATTTAACAATATGGTTAACGATCACAACCTAGGTTCACATATTATATGGATGTATGTAGGCATATATTTTTTTAACACTAGTGAAGCTTCAATACATTTAATTTGCTTAATCTCCTGTAGATTTGCACACTCTAAGTAAGAGATTGCTGATAGCATTAAGGCCGCCCATTGAACCTACACGTATCTTCTAAGAAAATCATAAGGCACGTTCAGTGCTCTTAGAAAGCTCGAGTGGCGCTTGAAGTCGTATGGGTCTTAGTTTTAGAGCATGCTCTCAGTTTGTTTAATACCCATTTATTACACTGATAACTAAAATTGTCTGATGGAGGAAAATGTTTATAAATGGTATATGACATGGGGACGAAGGCTGCATCGATCGACATTCAGCAGATGAATGTCTAAGTGGCCACAGCCGCCGCGGCTCGCAGCACATGCAGCGCGGTGGCGGGCGGCAGGGCGCCCCGAACCGGTCGCCACTCGCCGAACACCCGGTCCCAGGTGTGCCCGCAGCCTCCGTTTCGCATATGGTAACTACAACGCCTTTCTTATCTGGATGATCGAATGGCATATTAGTACATTGTCCCAGCAGTCAGCGTGCAAAATGTATACTTTTAATGCAAGTGCAACGAAACGATAGCACTAATCACATTAGACAATTATCATGTTGCAATCGTTGCACACGACTCGTGGAACCCCCGTGTCATTATTATCTCTTTTAGACCAGCTCATCGGAGCTGTAAGGATTCGTGCACATGTACATACAGCAGATGCAGATAGTTTCGATGGCCAGTTTGGGTATTTCTGTTATGCCATGATTCCGGCCGCATAAATCCAATCGCTAATGTATGTAAATCTAATCACAAGTATTTAAAACTTAAAATGTATGTCAAACAAATAAGGTACATCAACAAAGTACAATGACACCAATAACCTGTTCAGTGTTCAACACGTTGCATGAAACCTTGTTCATTAGTACTGTCAGGGCACTACACATAACAAACAACGTCAGTTTAGCGCTACGTTCATTAGTTAAGGAGCTCTTTAGTGGACGACTTATCACTTTCTCCTTTACGAACAACTTGTGTGTACTTAAATTATGTCCACGTACGTCGTAGGTACGTGTGAAACGTACATCTGTCCATGAACGTGTTGTAAATGTTAAAATATAATTTTATTTCTTGTAATTCCAGCTATTCTTACTATTTTTATAATGACTACTTACAAACCAAGAGTTCCTGGTGAATAGGTTGGCCATTATCATACCATAGCGCCGGACAAGACCAGGTATTTATTATATGTCATTTTTTGAATGATGTAAAAGAAATGCAATTATTACTAATTATTGGATACTGATAAATTACTTCACCAAAGTAAATTTTAAAGATTTTTTATGTATTTATGTGCTCTGAATCTTTTTATATCAGAAATAATTTTGGAAGAAAGCTATTTTAGATGTAGAAACTCCAGTTATGTAACCCCTTGCGTATAAAAAAACACTTTTTTTTATACGCAAGGCATATAATTGTTTTTTGCATAAAACCTTTGGTTTTCTATACGGGGCACGTGAATTTGTCAAAGGAGGAAAGAATAGTGACACATGCTGCTTTTTACTTGTGGAAATTAAAAAAAAAACTTTCTACAGGCACTTTTGGAGTTACAATAAGAATTTGTAAAACATATTAGTTGTATGTCCAAGGGCCGCCGCTAGAGCTCACTCACACGCGTGTTGTGTTTCATAACATTGTGAGTCGTGACCTTGGCCAATACGTGCACCTGGCACGTGCTCGCCGCACTGCCACAATATGCATCGACCAACTTCACCACGACCTGTTGTTATTGATACAGTACTCACGAATTAGAAGAGAAAAATGAACAGTGGAAAGCTGCAAATAACTTATAATAGTTTATCTAGTTTGAGATTCACTCTTATTTCGTGGAACTTTGTTTGGCTGCCTCGCAAAGTCTGCTGCTCCGAATGCTTTGTCATAGCTAACTATGTCTGGCAAGCTATGATATTGTAAGTGGCATACAATAAAGTATATTCTATTCCTACGAGCGATGGAAGTGAATTACAACTATTGTATAATATTTGCCGTTAGGTTTTAGGAAAATATCACAGACTATTTCTATGCAAAGTCTTGAAGGATTTATACATATCAATATAAAAATAAACTATAAATACAAAAAACAGGTATATCAGAACATCTCAATGATAAGTAATCAAAAATCATATCGAAATTACTAATCACCAAAAATTATGTTAATAAGATGATGACGAGATGTACACTTCTTTGGCAATTGTACCTAGTGCCTACTGTATAGTAGATATGTATACAGTAGGCTGTCCGATAAAGAAATAAATGAAGAGCGTAAGAGCGTGTGTAGTGGGTATGTAGTGGGTAGTGGGCGGCTCATTAGCTTGCAGGGTGGTGCTTCGCAACGGAAGTTCGCACGGGCTGGTTGCGCGCACGCACTGATTGTCTACGGCGGCGCGATGTCGCTGCCGAACAGCGAGCGCCTTCACGAGTATTCACGACCCCTCCTTTGTATTCATTAAAACTGTTACCGAGAAACAGCTCAACGTGCAACAAGGACGACGTGTTACAATTGTCAATAACATTTTCCTCGTAGTAGGTTTATCGATATTTTAATGGAAAAAAGTTTTAATCCACCACTTTTTACACTACTGTGTACAAAGCCATTCTTTTATTTGTTGGTTATACTTACACAGGGAGTGTCTGTAACGACGATGAGCATTGTATGTCAATTCCATCATTGATTTTATTGCATAAATATGGATGGGCTTGTAAGCTAAAACTATGAAGTATGAGTAACGAAATAATGTATAAAACCGTCTATAGTTTTATACTGTGGGCTGAATCAATAACTACACGGTGAGACAAGTAACGAATTATTTAAAAAATAACCCAAGTGCGTCAATATCTGCCAACTTTGTTAAATTCATTGAACAAGTGAAAAGTATAAGATTTTTTTATGTTCCCAGTTTCACCCTCACGACTAAGACGAATCTATTGACACCACTCACATAAAAATACGACAAACCGTTTAAGCTCTAGGTTGTGCCAAATAAATATACACGTAGACAAACATACATACACACACTCGAAAAACATAAAACTCCTTCTTTCGCAGTCGGGTGAAAATACTGACGCACTCGAAAGGAGTTCACTCCTTACACGTTTGTAGTCACAAACAATATGTGCAAGGATAACAAAGGTTAAAAGATGAAATAGAAACAGTTTTGTGCGCTACTCGGAGGACAAAGCAATCTTTAGATGAGGAATCGTAGATATTAAACGTGAAATTAAAAAGACATAGTAGACATTTTGGAACGTGAACGTGAACACGAAACGTCGGAATACTCGCTCCACTCCCCAGTGTGGAAGTGCGATGTCTATACTC
Organism: Hyphantria cunea; assembly: GCA_003709505.1. Classification (NCBI taxonomy): domain Eukaryota; kingdom Metazoa; phylum Arthropoda; class Insecta; order Lepidoptera; family Erebidae; genus Hyphantria; species Hyphantria cunea. The sequence continues at coordinate 90,029 of PKRV01001995.1, forward strand.
AATGATTACAGCATTACGAACGCACAATGCGTTCTTGAACATACCTAACTAAAAAGTATATGAGATACCATAAAACCAACATTATCAACTGCCTTTATTAAGGCAATATATAGCCAAGGAGAAGTCTTGCCCAGCAGTGAACTACTGTTCACTGCTGGGCAAGACTTCTCCTTGGCTATATTTTGGCCTGTACCACACGTTGGCCACGTTGTGTAGCAAAACAAATTATATTAAAAATTTAACAAATAATGATATGAAATAATAATAATACTATAGAATAAATAAAAGAAAAAATAAAATAAAATACTATACATACATACTCATATGAATGTACGTAATATACGTTTGTAAAGTCTTCCGGTAAATTCGTATTGTAAGATTTGTCTTTTATAAAAACGATGTATCATATAGGTTTCTAAACACCAAGTAGCCTGCTATCTTATGTAACGAAACAGGGCCCTAACATTTCTAAATTCTCGCAATACACGCATTTAACGTAGAATATTGTAAACGATGATTAATTCCTTTACTTAATGTAAACAATATAAGGGCGATATATTTGTATGGTTACCTACACATTTATTGGTAGTTCCAATTACTATACATTATATATAACAACGCAATGACAGCCTACTAAGCATGTATGGGTAGAAACAGTTTATACTAGTGTTAGCAACTTAGTACAAATTGTTTCTATCAACATTATGTCCACATGTCAGAGCATCCATACTGATACCAAGATTGATGTCGCTATGGATGCTCTGTCATAAATATTTAGTTCACAAAAGTACGCTTATGTTGCCTGATTCAATTTTATAGATATTAATTAGGTAGGTATCCAAAACCCACAAAGAATGAATTACAATAGGTTTTCTCACATAAATGTCGATGACAATTAATGTTATAGAACTGGAGAGTTTGTTTTGTTGTTCGCTACTCTCAGAACCCAGTGGCTAGCATTGATAAAATATTTTAATGTTGGGTACACGTCTTCGCCTGAGCTGCTCAACTGTATGCTGTATGCGCCACTACTAACGGTAAATCGAGTTAGGTAGGTATCATCTGAATTCTTCCTCTAGCTTCCATAGCGTTCCTTTAGCATCCACAGTTCATAATCTACATAAATCCGCCACTTATAAGCTGGACGGCTGGCAGACGGGCTGTAACCATATTTCTGTGACACGTCCAGTTGTCCAGACAGGGATTTATGGACGGTACCAAACTGGTCTTTGTTCGATGCAATTGAAACATTCTCCCATCTAGCACCCAATCTAGACCTGTCACGGACAACACAGGCAAAATCGCCGCGTTTTAGGCTGCAAAATATAACAACGAAGCTCTAAGAAGAAGAAAAATGTACAGAGCAACGTAATGGCTATGAGCACTAAATTACAAACACAAAACCGATATCTACGTCAAAATAATGAATAAGTTTTTAGAGTAATGGGTCGACTTCGTGTCTGCACTTGCATTCTCGCACATTGCCTGTTTACACAATAAGCTTTTTATGTACATATCATCGCTCTTCCCATACGAGATGAAACAGAACAAAGCGTTAAAACTGCAGCGTATTTTTTTATTTATTTCTGCGCAAATTATCTTTCCCCTTCGTATACAACACTAACAGGTAGTCTCGGAGGCGGAAAATATTTAAAAGCACGCTAATACACAGTACACAGTACCGCGCCTCAACTGACAATCGTGAAGCTCGTTATGGACTAAGTGATTTCTCATGTTTTAGGGATCGATTTGCGAGCTATTGTTCGCGTTATTGGAAGAGTCATAAGTAATTAATTGCGGGGCGAGGGAGCGTGGGCCGGAGTCCCGCGTCCCGGTGCGCCGCATGTCGCACTCGGTGACTCGTTCCCTTCACCCACACAAATACTCGAGCTGGGGAGCAACGGAACGGTCTGGTCACGCCCTCTGTGCGCCGTTTTCGTGCAGTGCTTTATGTCGGCAGAGGGCGGCAGGAGCGCTGCAGCTCGGCTCCAGTGTGGCGGCGCACGGCTCTAAATATAGCGCCGGCGCCGCCCGCACTCACTGATTCACACATAACAAGACAGCGGCGACTACGGCCGACCGCTGTTATGCGTACCAGTCCTAGCACTTTCTGGGTTAACTACCAACAAAATAATGTTTTATGACTCGCCTTGACACTACATCGGCACGAAATTAACGGACGGTTATAAAGGATAGTGTATTTTATTCATCACTTCGATATTTCACTGCAGCATTTATAAAAATCATGCTTTATAACCCAATATTTCATTACATAAAAAGCACTTCTTGTACATATAATATACTATGTTCGAATTTAACACATATCATTTTACGTAGTTTGTGCACAAGACACAAACCCCTGAATCTCCATCCTGTGCAGTCATTCCAATTATTTAGTGTGTGTTAGTCGTTTAGCACTAGTTTGAAATTTAAAGCTCTATCGAAACTTTCCTCATTATGAAAGCGCCGTATATAGCCGTAACGTGGTATGGGCTATGTCGCTAACTGTTGGTACTAGACACCTCCAAACATCTTTAATCGTGTTTATGGCCGTGTGTAGCGAGAGATGCTCGTATTAATAGAACGCGATATGGAGAACTATTGGTACTGGTGTGAGCCCCCGTGATGGATCACTCATCGAATAATGTCTAATCTTAACTGTTTACTAATCTGTTAATTATATGTGTATTCATCGAGATATCGACACCAGTAGCTCCAGTACCTACTGGATTGCGCCCGCAAAATGCTTCCATTGACAATAATGGCAAGGTATATATTCTAGGTAAATAAAGCTTTAGAAAGACAATCGAATTAACAGCGTCAGCGTCAAATTAAAAAACCGCCCACTTAAAAACTTTTAATATTTATATAACCCACGTTATCCGGACCATTATTCGGAATCCATCGGCACCTCATTCCTCATTCATTTAAATCGGTTCAGTAGTTCGAGTACTACGGTGGACCCTACAAACATGCAAAGACTGCCGAAACTATTACCCTTCCTTTAAGCTTCGCATTAGTCGGGTAAACATCCAGCTTATATTTTAGGTGTAAATTTTTGTATTGCACTTCATTTGTGATAAAACCGGCATGTGAAGAATGAAAATATAAATAATAATATAGCAGATACAAAATAAAGTCGCATGTTCAAAGTTATAAAATAATTTTCGAACGTCTAACACTCACAATACACAAAGCAGACTACCCCTTTTTTTTCACGGGGGGAAATCCTCATGGATGTCCTCCGCCCTGGGGAGAGGGCGAAGGGGTCTGTCAGACTTTTACTGCCAAAAACCCCTCGGTGTTCCGTCTCTCACCTACGCCAGGGATCACGGGAACTTAAAAGGCATCCGCATTTCCCGACTGGTGCCGGCCTGCTGCTGCGGACCACATCTCGGCAGTGAGAGGAGTAGGTGTTTGACTCCCCTCGAGACTTCAAAGAGGCACGCACAGGAACACTACGCGCCGCTACTTCGGGTCCGGTTGGTTGGGGGGCGACGAACATCCTCAAGTCCGCCGCCCCTGGACCCAGCTAGTTCGTCCGGTGGAGGTCAGCGTATGCCCTCCTCCGACGCCAAGAGCACCTTCTGCGGACTGAGAGAGGTCAGGATCTCCCTTTCCCTTTCCGCAACCTTCTTCTGCGAGATGACAGTTTCGCAGAAGGACACCACCGCGTCCCAGGACTCCTCGCCGTCGACCATAGAACGAACTACGGCCGGCAGCGAGAGGTCACTGCCTACTACAGAGATGAGGGCACGGCGCGGCCCCTCCCAAGCGGCACACTCTGCCAGCGTATGCCACGCCGCGTCCTCCCGACAGTCGACGCAGTGGTGACACCGAGCGTTCGGCTCCCTGCCTATGCAACACAGGAACCGTCCGAAGCAGCCATGCCCCGAGAGGACCTGCGTCACACGGAACGAGAAGGAGCCGTGGCTTCTCCCGAGCCGCACTGGCCAGATGGCCTCGATGGTGACGAGGCCGGCAGAAGGGCTTGAAAGCCTGTCCCGCCATTTCGCCACAAGGACCTCGCGTAGCTGTGACCGACGGAACTGGATAACTCGCTGCGTCAGTCCCTCGCCGCGGGCCCGCGCGTCCTTGCGCCACCAATGTAACGACGCGAGGATTTTTGCCTCCAGGTCCCAGCAGGAGATCAGGCCAGCACGCAAGCCGCCTCGTAGGAGATCGTGCGATAACCCCTAACGACTCTGACGGCCAGCACCCTCTGCGGCTTCCGCAGAACGATGATTGAACCGGCCGTCAGGTCGGTCGCCCAAATCGGGGCCCCATATAGGGCCATTGACCGCACGATCCCCTCCTATAACCGCCTGCAAGCGGCGTTTGGGTCCAACCCTTTGGGAAGCAGCGTAGACAGCGCCCTAGCCGCGCCCAACAACTTGGAAGTGAAGCAGACTACCCTAGTCCAAACTAAGCACACCTTGTATTGTACCTATGGGTACTACACAACTGATATATTTTTTTATTTATTTATTTATCTTTATTGTACACACTTAAAACATGGAAAATAAATTAAAAAAAAAATATATAGTAAAAGATATAGTAAATACACTTATTTGCTTTTTTTAAAACACATACATATTACGCATAAAGAACACCTAAACTCCAAAACAAATTGCAGATCACACAAACATTTGGTCTGACGTTGGAATCGAACCCGAGACCTAATGCACAGCAGTCACGTACGCTACCACTGTGCAAACGAGGCAGTCGAAGTTACTTCGGCGTCGTAGCACATGTCACAGAGATCAAGCTATATTTCAAGGAGTGTAAGGAACAATTAAATATATATTTATCATTAACTTGTCTCTATGCGAGTGCTTCGTTTAGCGTTGATAACGCTTCCGAGGCTTGTTAACGTGGTGATAGATAAAAAATACGGTGTGTGACCACCCCTATTCATTCCATGGGTATCGTAGGAGCTAAGGGACAAATTACTTAGGACAACATCACTGCAAAGAGAACTAAAACTTGAAACAAACACAGTACCAACCCGTCTGACCAGCGTGGTGCAGTATTCTATAACCTCCATCTTAAGTAAATGCCTATACCCAGCAGTGAACTAAAAAAAGATAACTAGCGACGATGTCAAAATCTAATTGATGAATGACTGCACGGAGTAGCTGTTTAAGCGGTCGCCTCGTTGCTTTCCACTGCGCTGAATGTTGTGGATTCAAACCCTAGATGGGACAACACTCTGTGATTCACAATTGTTATTTTGAGTTTATTTTATTGTATTGTATATTGTAACAATTGTAGGAAAACTTACAGCTATATTGTTACATTATATACTTAATACGAAAAAAGGAGGCCAATTAAAAGTTATCGCAGATAGCAGAACATATAAGTGGAAATAAATAGAAATACACATTCACATGAGAACAGAGATACAAGCAAGATAGACATAATCAGCAAATGAATATCATCATCCCTGGCTGCAAGAAGCGGAGAAGGAGTCAGTCATTGTTTTCCTGAGTTGGTTGTTTCCATGCACAAACAAGTCCTTATCAACACTCCGGCAATCAACATTGAACATACATACTTTTGCCTGTAGGTGGTATTTGCCTTAGATGTATGTAGCCAATGTGGTTAACGTAGGATCGTAGATGGCGGGTCCGGATGGCGTAAAAAAGCGGTTCCCGGATCCCTCCCGTCTCAGGCGCAGAGTGGCACACCGTATGGTTTTAGTCGGTTCGATTCCCACACACCGCCCGGCCGCAAACCCCGGCCCAAGGGGTTAAACCCACTCGGGCCTTTTACACGTATAATAAAAAAGGATCGTAGAAGGCACGCGCGAGCCTGTTTTATTCACCACTTCACCAACGTTTACATCGCCGTTGATATATCCGCAACTATACCAAATGCAACGCAAATGCAAGTTGCATAAAGAACATGGGTTCTTTATGTAAGTTTCATTTACGTCTGTGAAGTCCCCCGCGACACGATATTTATTTCTAATTAGTTTTTACCCGTGGCTTCACCCGCGTGTACTTTGGTTATCGCGTTAAAGAGTGGCCTGTGACCTTCCTTAAGAATCAAAGTATCTCCATGACAAATTTCATTGAAATCGGTGCAACGCTTTAGCCGTGAAAGTGAAACAGCCAGAGTTACTTTCTACTTTTATTGAAAAAGAAAGAAATAATATGTGATGGAAAATCAAATCATCAAATTTAACTGACTTGGCTGTGACCACTTTCGTTCATGTACAAGAGATTCACAAGCACAAGTAATTTGTCAGTATATTCACAAGGAAGGAGGTAACTCTATTCTTGTCTAGACTATAGACATGTCCAAGGCAGGCACAAATATTAATGGCACGAGCAGACACTAGATTAGCGTGACAGTGGGTAGTTTGAGTGGCTTTAGAACAAAATGGGGAGTGATTATTTAGATGTAGAGCGGTGCGGCGCGCCCATTGTGTCGGCTGTCCGGCCCCTATGGCGCTACTTATTATCAATTCATAAGACAAAGTCTCATTAACATACTAATGTCTCACTGGTTAACACATATAAAGAGTAATGGCAACGGCGGCACGTGAACAAGTCCAATTCTAGCAAATAATCACGCATATGAAGAAATTCTATCATTCAAATATTGAAATGATAACACTTCACATTTTTGTACGTGATGAAGCGATCGATTCTGTGTACTGAAATAACATCTTCACATTTGTATGTTGATAAAAGAGCAGTCTGCTTATCTAGTTGTTCCGGCTAGTGCACGTAACAGATAACTAATGTTTAACTATTTAGGCTACTTTTACTTGTAAAGAGTTCCATGCAATAAACATTCCATAGTTTGAACATAAATACATAAATAGCATTTATGAGTACGTACGCTTATTGCAAGGGGGAGTGTCTCTTTTAAAACCCGATACGTGGGGTGCAGGTACGTGCTGCATGTTTCGCAGTGAGGGGGAAATACACAATTCATGTCGATACACCGTGCTTTACCATAGGCGAGCCACGCTTCGGCACAAATGGGCCGGCACGACCTGGGTGATACCACGGCCCCACAGAAAACCGGTGTGAAACAACGCTTGCGCTTTACTTCACCGAATGAGTGAGGATATCGGAGGCCTATTCCCGTGTGTTGCGTCACGGTAATCGCTTACCAACAGGCGATACGTCTGCTCGTTTGCCCACTATTCCATAAATAAATACAAAGTACATAGGTTCACTAATACGCGCTTCCAAGGTATAGTTTTGTGATTTCTTTATCAACAACAGCATTTCACAGGACATCGTTTTTCACAACTGGACATAGGTGTTTTATATTGTGTTTGATTTAGGCCACGGTTAAAAGCTGGTATTGGAATGGCAATAATGTTGCATCAATGCGATGTTTATTCCAATGTAACATAAACATGTAGGTGCAGTAAAGCCGTGGATGACATAGGAAGTAGTCGGCCGAAATCTCCAATAACGACACCAGCTGCGCAACACATGTGGCTGGTTAACGGGCCGGCTTAGCCGCGGACGAGCACAAAGCACTATATACGATATGTGCGTACAGACACAACTGTTCGTAGTCATTGCCAACAGCTTCCCACTGACTGTGACAACTGACAGATCATTATGTAGTGAACACTTATCTGAGGGCATGGGAGTGCCCTGCTAAGGCGGCGCAGTCGCACCATCCATTTCTCCAAGCTTATCAATACATTTTCGACCCTAATGTGACATTGTTGATAAGGCTAGAGTAAAAAATTCGGTGATAAAGAGAGTGGAATTTAAATAGTTATTACAAGTTTGTTAATATTTTAATGACTCTAAAATAATAAATGTTATATGCAAACGAACAAAATTGAAGTGTCTGCTTGTAATTAACCAGCATATGAAAGTATTATAGGACACTTGGATCAAAGAAACAATGCATAAAAATTCTCGTCTGTTTATTCTGGGTAATATGTAGAATAGCTCGACCAATTTTGACGGGACTTCCAATGGCAGATAGCTGATGTTACTCTTTTATTTTAGAACAAAATAGGGGTACGCGAACATAAGCAACAAAACCGTGTGGCGCAGTTAGTTATCATACAATATTTACTACGTAACATAATCTAACTACGTGAAGCAAAAACTAGCAGTAGTAATTAAGTAAAACGCGAACGGAGGAGTATGGAAATTGGCATAGTTTAAGTTTATATGGAATACGAGGGCATAAGGCTAGAAACAATAAAAACAAATAAATAATTATTTTTTAAAAACCGTCTGGCACTCTCACGACTAAGCTGTTTAGGCTCTAGGGCGTGCCAAAGAAATATAGTTATTTTACATACATAAATTCTTTCGCAGTCGGAAAAAAATAAAATATGTTCGTATTTCGAAAATTGACCGACCACTAGTTGAATATATTTATTCATAACTAGTTAGTTAGTTAAATTAAACTATCCTATATATATATATTGATAGCTTTCATTTGGAAGGTGTCCATTTACTTGCTGCATTGCCGCGTTTAAAGGCAATGATCAGCCTTTGCAGCAGGAGTCACCATTGCCTTCTGTTAGTCTACAGCCTACCTCCCTTACGTGCTTTTAATTTTAAATAGTTCGTTTTTCAGGTGCACTTAGATATCGGCAACTGAAAGGTCAAGTAGATAGTTTGGTAAACGGTGAATGCCAAGTGCATTAAGTTACACGAAAAGTGATTACTTCAAAATACCTACTCACTACCTACCCACAAAAAGAAAATAACAATAATATTAAAAAGGCAGTCATAAGGACAGCCGATAGACGTGAACTTAGAATGATACCTGTAAAATTAGAAATTTCATAATGTTTAAGATAAAATTATCAACATCAAATATCAGTATGTCGGTGACTACGTAGCTAAAGAAGTTTTCACTTCAATAAATAGTATACTACAAAAAGAGAAGACATTATACCAAAAACATAACAAGTATACGTAACATGTAAAATATATATTGTAAAATATATATCCAAGTCTCGTAAGTCAGTTTTAATGCAACAAAAACGTGTGAGAGATCTCACGATTGTTACAAAGTTACCCAATTGGGGAACTATCTTTTATAGTAACTAATATTGTCTACAGGCCAACTACTCGGTCTCATATATTAGGGCTCAGAGCGCTATGTTTGTGTTTGTGTTTGCATGCGTGTGGTGGGCTGGCGACATGTTCAATTGCGATCATTTTTATATAATAGATTATGTTAAACGATTATTTTGTGACGCAACAGCCGACTCATTTAAATATCTATCAAAATAAATAAAATTAAAGTATTTGTTTGTAATTTCAAATTAACAGCATTTCACTAAATAAATACGGAAGTTTAAACGGTACCTTACATAAAAAATCTATTTTTAAAATTGTTGTCTGTTTGTTGCAGCTAATCTTTGGAACGATTTGACCGATTTTGACGGGACTTTCACTGGCAGATTGCTGTTGTTATAAAGGATAGCTTAGGCTGATTTTATTTTTCTGCGGTTTTTATTGTAAAGATAAAACCAAAACCGTGGGCAACACCGCGACCCGCAGCTAGTCATACATAAGTACACAAAGAACCCTTGCCCCCCTCTAGGTGGTAGGGGCTACTTTGGTACTAAGTAGATATATATTATTAACAGGTATTTCCTTTCTAGGGTACACTTAGGGCCCCGAAACAAGAGCTGATGACGCACCACTGTGGGTTTTAATCGATTGTAGTTCGACATAGCTTTTTACTTTTAAGAACCGGTGAGCTGACGACCCGTGTGGGTCTCAGAAAAAAAAACAGGTGATATTGCCATATGACATTTACACACGTGGAAGAGCTAATGATGTTGGATTTGGTCAATTAGAGTATTCATTAATAAATTTGTCTCCATGACAGCTACAAATTGATTTGTAGATATGTATATGTTTAAAGACTTAGTAAACTAGATTGTCTTCGTTAATAGCATGTTCCATCTGTGTTCACAAAACAAGCTTGACTTTAATATACCGTCAACTGTACTCCGAATATAGTTCGTTTAACTCTATTAAAATAGTGATTCGGCTGGTTACCCTCTAAATTCTAAATTATTTATTCAGATGAGACACTAAGTGACATTTATAAACGTTAAACTGAAGCTACAGTTAAAAGTCATATATCGACACAAACAGACCCCACAGCATGTACAGGATTGTCAAAGTAAATTAGGTGAAAACTGTACTGCCCGCTTGTGTCGACCTATAACAGTTTCCAAAGAGCCTTAGAAGAAAGAAAAGAAACTCATGGCCACTTTTTTTAAGTCTTAATGATAACATGGATTCCAGCAATCACTACATAAAGACACGAATTAAGATAAGAATTGTATTAGAAGGTACGGTACATGAGTCAATGCGTGAATATAACGCCTCATAGCATAACAGTAACATTTTGAGTGCGCAATAAAATTGCAATACATATTTAAGGATATACATATACATAGGATCAGTTACACACACACACACGCACGCACGCACGCACGCACGCACGCACGCACGCACGCACGCACGCACGCACGCACGCACGCACGCACGCACGCACGCACGCATATATATTATATATATAT
>PKRV01001995.1:100893-177789 GCA_003709505.1 Hyphantria cunea
ATATATATATATATAATATATAATAACGCTAAAATCATCAGAGTACCTAACTGAGCGTGAGTTAATTTCGAAGACCGTAACCGTGGGAGAGCCACTCTTCTTCGGCACGAATGGGCCGGCTCGCCCAGAGTGAAACAACGGCCGCACAGAAAAACGGAGTCCAGAGTGAGTGAGGATACCAGAGACCCGTACCCCAACCCCTCCCTGCATCCTAGAAAGGTCGGCAACGCACTTGTGACGCCTCAAGCGTTGCGGGTGTCCATGGACGGCGATAATAGCTTACCATCAGGCGGTACGTCTGCTCGTTTGCCCCCCTATTCCACAAAATAAAGTTATAATATTAGTATATCTATGATAACTATGATCGAAATTCGATAACAGGGCTGTTTTTATTGTAGTGTGTACGGTCGGACAAACAACACTTATCGAAAATGCTGTATTAAGTATATCTCTTTACACTAAAATATCAGGTTCTAAGCGGTAAGAAAGAACAGGGCGACATCAATATAAATAGTAATACCCTTTTATGATCACGTGGTAACTCTCGCTGTTCCTCGTTTCAACGAAGCTAGCTTGAAGTGGAATGTCGGAATCCAATAAATTCAAACGGTTCGTCGACCCATTCAGTCGAAACAAAGGAATACCGACAGGACTCGGGCAAGGAGTAGAAATACGTAGCATCGCTGACATTTAATAAGGAGATAGTATAAATGTCTTCCTATTTTATACACAAATATGGCCAAACAACAACAAACAAGGTGTCACACATCGACGTGTACACGTGCCGCCTCGCTATCTAAGGCGAAACTACATTAGGCAGTATATCAACCTGTCTTAGAATGAACCATTCAAATTACCATGTAAGACTACCCGCCAGATATGGGCACACCTTCAACCAATATGTGATGTTCAATTAATTTTAACTTTAATATGTATTATTACTATTATTATTTACACTATGGTAAAGAGTTGGACAGAAAGTACCTACTCGAACAAACGAGCAGATATGCAGATGTCACCAGTAAGTAGTAAGTGCCTATGATATGGTACATTGCTATACACGAGCATTCGAAGTGGGAATACGCTCTTTTCTCGAGGGTTCTCGTATTTTTGTAAGGTCAACACTTTTATTTATTATTGTACAAGTTGTAGTGTGTACAGTATGTGTAGTATTGTAGTGTAAATTGTATTTTTTTCTCTTTTGTTTCCTTTATATAGACAACTTTCGTGCTAGGTGAATATCACGAAAAGGTCGCGGGGGGGGCTCTAAAACATACATGGAACGGACACAAAGAACACGCGGACTCGAAACAATAATTTGTGGATCACAGTGTTGTCCCACGTGAGATTTGAATCCTCAACACTTAGCCCAATAGAAAGCGGCTAGTCAATTTTATATATTTGTATCAGGAAACATTTAAATAGATATTAGTGTTGAACCAACCTGTGACCACGACCAGTTAGATCTGATCGAAAAGCATTTCCAAAACCGTCTCACGTTCAACCCGAAAACAACGTGAACTTTTTTGAAATGAATTGTCACCACAAACAATCTTAGCGCCTGACTGTGTAGCATATATGTGTATGTGTGTTATATTCATGTATATTGTGTATTTATTAATATGGTACATGCGGTAAATTTATGTATATCATATAAATTTTATGTAATTTTATCTCTTATTTACCAAATTCAATCTATTTGTATCTACCAGATCTTATTTCACCAGAAGGTCGACTGGGAGAGCCTTTGCACAATATGTGCAATAGATAGATAGATAGATAGAAAAGTCTTTATTTGCACACTATATAATATTACAAATAATAAATAAATAAATCTCAAGATTCTGCCATAACAATTGATGATAATATTCATAAAACTTTCAAAGTTAGTGTGGCTGTAAAACTATATTTGTGAGAAGTAGTATAACTACACACCACCCACACTCACACGGTAGTCTGATCCCAAAGTGGACGGAGTCTGTGCTGAGACAACACATATTATACGTCAGGTACATTATATCTGGACAGGACAAATGATCTTGTTCATCGCACAGCTCTGAGAGGAAATCGAACCTTACAATAAAGTGCCAATTTAAGGGTATTCGAGGTGCAGCGTCGCGTTCTCTTTACAAGTCTTTATCATGTTTCCCTAGTTCGCGCTCATGAATGCCGATCGTAGTGTTATTATTCCCTACTGAACAGTCATTTGTAGTACAGTGAATGACTTACTGCCAATATATTTGTGCAATCTAGATAATTGAGCTTACAGCCAGCTGCTTTGTTCGGTTTTGCTAAGCTCAAGCAGTAATCAGAAAACGAAGAGTCGTGTTTCAACAAACGGAGCAGTTAATGAGGCACCGGCCCAAGCGAGATTACGCCCCGCTCACCGCGATAACGTCGGGGATTACTGCCTACTACATGCCTTGTTTGGTCTGTTTATTGTATGCATTAGTAAACAGCTATTTATAAGGGAAACTGATTTGACAATCATCTAAATAGGTCAGCGGTGAGCACGGTGTGTTCACCGAGAATCACAAACAAAGCACAATAGCGCACATATTTAAAATATACCGACGAACGTATATTCCATTGATTTTATCCTGTCTATACATTAGCTTACAATACTCTACTACCTGAGATTACTCGTACAGACAGAAGCTATTATAAAAACGGTGTATATTTTAGAAGAAAGAGGGACCGGTATGGTTGGCGGGTCGGTGGTCCCACCGCACCGCGACGCAGAACCGCACCTGGCTAATGAAAATTATTTTTTTCCACGTATAACGACTATATTATAAGTAGCGTAATGATAGGTGCGCTCTAACATTTTTTATATTTAATCGTCACCCATATAATTATCTGCACCGGCAGGTAGCGGCTGCAAATCGTGCGACACGGCGACGGCACGTATCGACTCATTGCATATGCATTACCGGTCCGCACAATAACTTGTAACAATTATTTTATTAATATAGTTAGTGCGTAACGCCGTAGAACAATACAACAGTTAAAAAGTTTAACGACCTTAGATACGAGTAACGAGCCGGAAGTGAGCTCTTTAAACGTTTGTGGCTCAGAGACAAAGACCTTTGACACTAAACAAACGAATTGGTGTCTGGAGCCAGCCGAGATTTGTCGATAACGGTGCACTTGTGGGGTTACATATGCATACAAGGCAACACAATGCCGCCGCCGACCGAAGCTAGCGATAACACGACACAAAGGAGCTATGCGCGTGCTTTAAACGAGGAGAGCTACCCCTGCGTTCGACCCGCAGTCAGGGCCCGGAAACAACAAACGAAAAAGGTGTAGGGAGCTAAGTGCGTGAGCGTGGGTGTCGGCGACTCGGCCCGAAGGAAGTCGCCAATAAGCGGGGCTCGCGTCACGGTAAAACACTGCTAATGTGTAACATTACATCATTTATAAGAACACTAACCGCCACCGGCGACTGCGAGGGAAACGCTCCCCACGACGGAAATATGAAGTAGCTTCCCGAGACAATAACACCGTCCCTCACGCGATCGGATACTGCCACAGCGGAATAAATAAACCACTAGATAATATGACTTCACCTTAAAAGCTCTACAGGAATCTATTTAGATAGACTCATTAGCAAATATAAGTACAAAACTGTTAACTTCTGGCGTGACGTGTGTGTGTGGGTGAAAACGCAGCGAGCGAAAACGCAGTAGCCTGTGACGTAGCAAACAAACGATCAACCAAACACCGAGTTTGTGTTTATAGCGAACAGACTCAGCTGCGGGATATCATTCGGACGTGTTCTTCACGGTTTTCATTTATATATTGGACTCAGCGAAGTTTTCACAAAAATCGCAAAATATCAAAGAAGAATGCCGAGTTGAGCACGATCGCGAAATAAACGTACATAGCTAGAATTAATACATATAAATACATATAAGCTCAGTTCGTCCCCCATGCGCTGTAGTGTCCCTGACCCTACTTCAGTGAGCGGTGTCGTCGCCGCTCGCACAAGCATCAATCGTACCCAGACGGTCATCTTCTTATTTACAGCTGTATGATTTGCAATCATCATAATAACTTCCTAATTGGTGCAACGGATCTAAGTATGAAGGGTGCCAACTTGTGATCGTTAAGAAGCAGCTTATAGATGTCGTTACACACAATTATATCGAGAAGTGAAAAAAAATAGCAATTACACTGACACCTTTTATAAGTTTCAAACCGGATCAGTCGCATCTGCCTTTAGATGCAAGATGCGAAGACCAAGTTCCGCATTTAAATACCCGTTCCTAATCAAAGATTCCTTTAAAACAGGAAAGTTTTGGAATAAAAATAACCAACGTTGGATTTTGAGAAGCGTCGTGTTGAGCAACCGCTTTTATCCTCGTTCTTGCAAAACATGCGGTTTCCGGCTCGATCGGCGGTCCGCGCGTCGTTATTCCACTTTATGTATGTAACTGTGTTTAGTTTTTTTATGCAACATTAAAAGCACAGGCTCTCATCATAACAGATATCTATGCAGTCTATAACGTCTCTTAAAACGGTAGCAAAGCCTCGCATCGCATCAGTCATTGCAGCCGGGACGCTAAAGTTACTTGTCTGTGAAGGAATACTTGTGTGAACGTGCTGAACTAGAGAGTAACAGGCACTTTATACATACGCTTTGTAGTCAGTGTTTTGGGATACACTGACAGGTATCATTATATTTGTAAAGTTTTAACATTTCATTGATACGGAGTGAAACCTACGTACTGCTATCAATTTTAAGATCAAAAAACTGTCTGCTAAGAATACCCGTATTCTATTTATGTGGAACTACTACGGCATCTATACCACTTATTATCTATTAGTTGCGCCCCGCAGTGTTACCCGCGGAACGAAGATAGTCTAAAAAAAGTAGCATAAGCAATTCTTTATATCGTGAGCTGTCTGCCAGTAAAAGTCCAGTCAAAATCTGTACAGCCCTTCCTAAGATCAAATAGAACAAACCGACACAAATCGAACAGACGCATTTTTTTAAAATTGATTACGTGATGTAAGTGCCTTAGATATTTTTTAAAGGCATTTAGTCGCAAGCTGTTAATTGAAAATTACAAACAAACACTTCGTTTTCATTTATGTGTGTAGATGAGAAGGTTTTCATACAAGAGAACAAAGTTCTCGAAAGTAGTACGTACATACAAGGTTTGTTAATAATAACCGACCTTGTGAACAAGTATCAAGTTCAATTATAACATAAAATAAATAGAAAACAAAATAAATCGTCGCTTCCGAACTAACAGCATAAACGCGAAAGTGAGTTTGTGATGTTCGTGTGTTACGCTTTCATGCTTTACTACCCAAATGAATATCTTCAGGTTTTATACATTGTCTACTTTTGCTTTTAGCATCACAGCTCGTTTGTTAAATAGTAAAAAACTATTTCTCCGATTTTTTTAAAAACTCGTGTCAAATGTCGCTGCCGCTCGTTATTCCCGCGGTTTTCATTACATGAATTTCACATTTTTATGCATGACTTATTATTGGATGTTACAAAAATTATTTTTTGTTTAGTGTTAAATGTTTTACGAAATTTTCTAACGAAAAAAATAATGGCATAAGAAAGACTTTTTTTAAATGACTTTTGACATCATATTTTAAAATTACTGCTGTTATGAATAGTTTCTGAGAAATAATTAGTCATCATCATTAGTCAATAAACAATTATTAGGTACAAAAATAAATCATAGTATATCCTATGAGTACTGAGAATTTGTGTGCTAACAGGTCATTATCAGGGATGAAGGCAGGATTGGCTACTCTCAGAAAACTGTCCGAGTGACTGAGGGACAAACAAATAAGTGAGTTCAAGTTATTAACCAATTACAGTTAGTTAATGATTCATATTCTTCATCATAGAAGCATTTACTTGCTTTGTTGTATTATTGAATGGTATCTCATTTGATCCAATTGTTTATTTGTGTACACACAAAAAGCATAATAAACAGAAAAATGCAAATTCCTTTATATATACAGCATCAATTATGTGATATCACATATTTTATTTTAAATACTAAATGTTTACACATTGTATTAATAACAAAGGGAAAATGGCTTAGTTATTTATTATAATACCTGAGTAAGGATAATTGATTGTGCCGTATGAGACATTGCCCTTTGATAGATATGTCTGCCTGCGGTCTACATTCACTCCGTTGGGAGAACAAAACATTTCAAGAGAAAATAGAGTTTACCTTCCTGAACAAAAGTATGCTTAATTTAAAAAGTCCCTTCTTCCCTAGTAATAGTTAGGGAAAGTTTAAAACTCTGTTCCAAACATCAAAAGTTGCCACAGCTATGCATGTTATTTTCCTTTTGTTGTTGTCGGTTGTGCGGAGCACACACAGCCCAGACACCCTTTCACTTGACCTTCATAAGGGAAAGTTTCTCTTGTTTATTTCTAAGTATCTGTGTGAGTATGAATATGAGCTGTTTTACTTACATTGAAGTAAGTCAGTATCATATTTACTAATAATGTATTAAGTATAAACACTACAGTTAAAATTATAAAAGAAAGAAACACCCAGAAAGATGATTGTTTTTTTTTCCTTTTGAATGTTTGACCATTTCCTGAATCAAAGTATGTTTTTCAATGTATATCATTAAATCTGATATCCTTTAGGACAAATAGATAAGACTTAAACCTACTACCTCCTGATTTTTTTTAAAATGTTGCTTGTCAATAATAAGTTACTTGTGAGTGACCTATCATGAACTAATGATAAACAGTGTATGTTAGCAATGGTCCACTCGACAACAAATATACTGTCTTTGGTATTTCTCTCTTTTCTATTTAACTGCTTTCTTTGTTTACTGCATTTAGTGTATTGAAAAATAGATATAATAGTAATCTCATGATTCCTTCTTTAGATCTACGGCTGACTACATTACTCACTGTTAAAAGCAGCCAGTTTTCTGGTAGAGCCAAGTCGTTTCATCGGAGTACGCGGCTCCACATCTCGGTCGTCCAGCGGCGGTGCTTCCACCGCCGTCGGAGTGGCGGCGCCAGACATCCCGAGGGTGTGTGCTCCTCCTGACGCTTCGCGAGTCACGCACTATCCCGCGACAACATAACAATCTATTCTGTCGGCGCGTTCGCTCATCTAAATTTAAATATTGTTCTCGTCAAATTATGTCGATTATCAAAAGCTAAAAATTATAATCTAAATCAAAGAAGCACTCCAAAAGCTGCATGTGAATACGTCCGGCACCAAAGATTTACAGAAACAAAAATAACGTTCAACGGACGGGACGGGAGTAACGACTCCGTTCCACTGGATCACTATTTACATTCTAACGCATAACACGCCAGATAGTTGAATTAGCACCGAAATTGTTTGTATCAATTACAGATCACAGAAAAATACAGTCACTCATTTATATATTTCGTGTAGTTATTTTTAAAATTTGACTTTTGCAGCCGTTCACTCAAAACGTTTGCTGTGCGAGTTGAGTTTGGCGTTTGCAGTGCGTGCGTTTACTCTCCACCGCTGTTTTCGGAATTCTGTCCACAGATTACAAATTATGTATGTAGAAGGAACTTTTCTGCGGCTGCCGCGTGCGTTTCGTTTTGTTCGTTGTTTTTGTTTTCTTTCTCTATGTGTTGCCATAACAAAAAGCAAGAATAAGCATTTATTTTTTATTGGCATTGTGTCAGTGATGAAACACATTTTTTATTTTATTCAGCCGTTTGATATTGGCAGTATGACACAAAATTTAGGATGGTTTCTATTACATGGTACCAAACATTGAACTGAATTTTAAAATTGATTTCGTGATTTATAGATTAAATTTAATGCTATATGTCTCCTTTTTGTGTTGACTGTCTGAATTATGCTCTTAGCTTTTTCCCACATAAAATAAATTACCTTGTGATGCTAATTTGTACTCTCGTTTGTTGGCACTTGGTATAATTTAAACTTTTTTAAATAAAAGTCCCTTGGCATTTTCTTTCACATATTTATAAAATTAAAATTAACCTGAACGATTTTACTCTATAGCATTATTCAGACGAATTAATTAGGAGTTATAAGTCTCAATCTCAATTTATCGTGACTGATATCAATATATCTGTCCGGCCGTATGTTTAGTCCTTCTCTAGAATCCGCTCCAAGTCGACATCAGAATGTCCACTAACAGTTTTTCGTTCAAGAATAAAGGATCTCGTTCAAAATGAATATGCAGATCACACTACTCATACTAATAATCGACCGTTTTAAAATTTTACACTTATAATTAAATATATTATTTTTTTGTCTATTTTACCTAGATTAAATTTAGCTATCAATACAATCTAAAAATAGAAAATTTTCATCGTTATAAAAATTAATGAAAACGATCGCTCATATTGTAGTAGCAATGTCTTCAAATTCGCTGTGCGTGTGTGAGTGATTTTGACATCTTTCAATTCGTAAAGCGATGAGAAATTATAGCGACCGTACTCATAACGCCATATACTTATAAAGCTATATACTATAGCGAGTCCTCGCTGTTGTATAAAGCTTTAAAAGTAACTTAATTACAGTATGTAAAAATCAAGAGCAGGGATAGCGAGGGTGAAAGAAAACAACAAAATATGTAGTTCTTAATTCGTATAGTACAATAGTGTTAGTATAGAGCTTCACGTGTAGAGGCGCAGCGTGGAGTCCGCCCCCGCGGCCAGCAGCCAGGGCTGCGAGGGGTGCCAGCGCACGTCCAGCACGCACAGGTCCTCGCCGCGCCCGCCGGCGCGCAGCTGCTTCAGCGGGACCAGCAGGGGGTTCTGGAGGAGGTCGCTGTGCGAGACAAACAGTTCGTCAGTACCGTATGGCAGTACTTACACGATGATGTACTCTCAGTCGATACCCGCGGTGGCCAGTCTCAACGGATACTAGCTAACTACGCACGTGATATTATAGTAACAATCGAGTGCATAAATGCAGGTGCATTCTCTGTTCTCTTAATCTCTTAATCGGATGAAATTTTTAATAGGTTACTCGGTTATCCTTATCGCTGGTCGACGTTTATAAAGCGTTAATGTCAATAGAGTGATTAGAAGGGCTAATCAAAATGATCGAGCCGGGGTGAGTTTTGGAATGTAAACGATCTCGGTATAACCGTCGGCCCCGCAAAGGAGCCGGCGCGGTCACGATTGAGCACTCACTTGTAGACCATGCCGTGCGACACGACGATGCGGTCGTCGTCGCCGGCCGAGGCGAAGAGCGGGTAGCGCCGGTGGAAGGCCACCGCGCGCACGGCGCCGCCGTGCAGGCGCAGCGTCTGGTACGGCTTCGACGACAGCTCCAGGTCGAACCTGCACACGGAACGTTCCGCACCTTACTCACCGCGCCTCACGACCCTCCACTCCACCTTTCGTGTGCTAATATACTTTTTATTCTTCAGCGTTGACGTTCTCTAAACTAAGAATGACTTTTCTCTGGCGAATACCAAACATTTAGTCAAACCGGACGATAAAAATATACTTTATGTAAATGCATCCATTTCAAAATAGCATTGTGGAAATCACAAAATTAAAATCAAAGACTAGACGATAATTTTAGAGAAATGTCAGTCAAGCGAGCGGTGAGAGGGTGAGAGGGTGAGAGAGTGAGAGAGTGAGAGAGCGAGCAGCAGCGAGAGCGCGGCGCGAGAGGCGTACCAGATGCACTTCCTGTCGTAGGAGGCGACGAGCAGGTTGTCGCCGGCGGGGTGCACGGCCATGTGGCTGACCCACTGCGCGCCCGTCAGCAGCTTGCGCACCAGCTCCTGCTTCACCAGGTCGTACACGCGCACCACGCGCTGGGTCTGACGAACAACACGTCCTTCAATAATAGTACGGGGGACAGAACTCTACCGACGATGATAAAATGATATGATGATAAAAAAATATTTAATCGTCGTATAGGTAAACTGTAAAGTTAGGTAACATCGGAAACAGACTTTTAAATATATTATGTAAAAAATATTTTTAAGGAAAATGACACGTTTAGCTCGATTCATATATAGTTTTAAACTGAACAAAAATTGTAAAAGTTAAATCGATCGATAGATTATATAGATACTTTTTACTTTTTGGTATAAAAGATGTGTTTCGAAGCTAGTATTAGCGAGCGATATGTAATGGAACCCTCGGCTGGGTAGGGGCGCGAGCGAGGCAGAGGAAGGGGAGCGGTACTGACGGCGACGAAGAGCAGCGGGCGCGTGGGGTGGAAGAGCGCGCACTGCACCAGCCCCTTGGCGCGGCCGAAGGGCAGCTGGCTGCGGCGCCGCGACAGCTGGTGCACCAGCACGGAGCGCGCCGCGCCGTCGCGCAGCGTCGCGCACACGTAGTCGCCGCGCGCGTGCCACGCCACCTGCCGGCGGACCACTTGTACTCTACACCTCCGCACGCCGCTTCTTTAGACCGCTCTTTGTTCTCCCGCTCTTTGTAGCGCCCCGGCCGAGTCGGCCTTTCTGATCACGACAATTATTAGTATTGTTCTTCGTCAAAACCCTTTCTTCTGAGTGTTGCAAACGAAAAGCGGCCACGACCCAGCCGACAAATCGGAACGGGCCCGGGCCACGGCACGGTGTATACTCACGTGAGTGATGGGCTTGAAGTGCGAGATGGCGAGCCGGATGCCCTGCGCCCACTCCTCGGCCGTCACCTGCTGCCACTGCGCCGCAGACGACGTGCGCTCATCCACTGCCGAACGTCCAGATATATTATCGACGTTGAGATAGCACCGTCATATTTTTATGATATAGTGCGCAAACGAGCAGTCGTTTCGCCTGATGGTAAGCGATCACCGCCGCCCATGAACACCAGCCACACCAGAGGCGTCACGAGTGCGTTGCCGGCCTTTTAAAAAGGAGTACGCTCTTTTCTTGAAGGTTTGAAGGTCGTATTGGTTCGGGAATACCGCAGGCGGCAGTTCATTATAGTTTTTTTGTGCGAGACAGAAAGTTCCTAGAACAGCGCACAGTTGTGGATTGCCAACCATCTAGATGATGGGGGTAAAATTTCTGTCGCGTAGAACGATGTTTTATGTATATCACACCTATTTCAGCGTATTTATATAGACCACTTATAAAGTTGGTCCTAACACGTTACCCTGTGAAACGTTCAGAAATCGTTCAGAAAAGTAATTTGTAAGAGTGCAAGGTGCATATTTTTTGTAACACCGAGTTTCCCGAGTTTAATAGATGAGTTGGAATCTTTAAGCAGAAACTGTATCAAACGTTTTAGCTAGGTCTAAAAAAAACTTTATTATATTTATCTACACCCATGCTATAAATCATTTATAAAAGTTCCCGAAACAGCTTACTGTCAACATTAGAACGTTCTGCGTCACAGTAACCATAGTGCATTAAGACCGAGTGTTTATTTAATAAATAACCGTTATTCGAATTCACATTGTATCTCGCTATTTTTGTTTGCTAATTAGCTTTTCGTTCCAGAACTTTTTATATCACGGGTTTAGATAAAGTTTTGTATGCAATTGTACATGATTAGGTCTCTAAACACTCATGCGATACCACTATTACACTCGACGAAGTCGCATAAATATTATTTCTATTGATTATTTATATTCGTCTCGTCGAAATTCATATTGTTTTAACGATACAGCTATAATAAAGTTACTAATATTTTTTTTCTCTTTTAAGTTCTTGGAATCGCCGGTCTCGTGGATAACGAGCTGTAATTACTAACACTAACAGTTTTAGTAACGATGTAAATTCCCGATGTAAAATTGTTCCCGAAAGACAATAAGCTCGTAATAGAGGTCGTACAGTACAGTACCTTGCACGTCGTGGGCGGGCGGCGGCTCGTGCAGCAGGGCGTCGGTGCGTGCGGCCACGCGGTGCGCGCCCACGCCGGCGCCCGGGTTGAGCAGCAGCAGGCGCGCGCCCGCCGCCGCCGCCACCAGGCTCAGGCCGCCCGCCGGGCTCCACGCCACGCGCGCCACGCCCTCCGCCAGCCGCAGCGTGCGCAGGCAGCGCCCCGACCTCGTCTCCCACACTGCGCGCGCGAAAGCGTTTTTAGACATTGGAATATTTGCACCGTGACCGGACGCCGTCTCGAACTTAGCGACGTTTTACAGAGACGCCATAAAAATATCTGTTGTGTACGGGAGACAAAAAGAAAGGGGCTAAACCGTATAGCGTCGGTAAAGGATACGAACTAATCTATAATGGAAAAAACAATACCACGAATGGAGTAGGGATAATTTGATTAAAACCTTGGTCAAAACGTAGTTGAAACAGAGAAGAATAAGTGATCGCATTACGGTTGGAAAACTAGCCCAGCAGGCATACCTAAACGTCGTCTCTGTGTATTCGCCACAAATCGGATGCCCCGATGGAGATAAACAGTAATTCTGGCGACAACTTAATGTCTACCTAAACATAATACCCCTCAACGAACCGAAACTGATTTGTGGAGATCTAACTGGACATGTGGGCCAAGAGAGGAACGGCCTTGAAAGATATCATGGCAGCTTTGGCTATGGGCAACAAAATAACTGAGGAATCACAATCTTAGAATTTACCGCCGCAAAATTTTGTAGTAGTAAATACGTTTTTCAAAAGAAACAAGTAGTACGTCATAACATACAAGAGTGACCGATGACAGACCAGTCGAGGTCTGGAAAACTTTTAAGGACGGTGAAGTATGGCTTTCTGTGCTTTTTAACAATATCCTTAGAAGTGAAATGCCTATGCCCGACATATGGGGTATGAGCACCCTTGTACCCATATTTTATAAAAATAAAGGAGATGTTCGGGATTTGCGGGAATTTTCGTGCAATAAAGCACAATATGAAAATCTGACAAAGAGTCATATGCGAACGACTATTGAACCTCATCACAATAACTGAAAATCAGTTTGGTTTTACACCGAGAAAAAGTACCATGCTAATAGATTAGTGATGGCAAAAGTTCTTATTAAGCTTGAGGGCACAGACCTCCCGTAAATCAAAACCTTCAAATACTCGGGCTCGTTTATCTCTTAAAATAGGACAATTGCAGCTGACATCATACAAAGCCGACGTCCGGACGGAACAAGTGGCGGACGCTATCCGGAGTCCTTTGCGATTGTAAAACGCCTGTTAAGACAAAATCGCAGTAAAATCAGTTTTACTTTATGGTTGTGAGGTTTGGCCGACAACTAAGGGTCACGAGCAGAAATCACATTCAAAACGGAGATGCGTATGTTGCGTTGGTCGGGAGGGGTTACCCTTAAAGACAGGGGGCGAAATGTACATATCCGGGGGAGTATCAAAGTGGCTTCATAAAATTGCCGAGGTTAGACTACGCCGGTATGGTTACGTTATGAGAAGACCAGACGATCACGTAATTAAAAATAGTTTCCATCGCCACAAAAAGGAGGGCCAGAGGAAGGCCTCAAACGACCAGGATGATGAATTTTCAAAGGGACGTGAAAGTGTTGGGACTCCACGAACAAGACGTTCGAGATACAGGTAAATGGCGTCGCATGATCGGGAAGCCGACCTCTCGTAACTGGATAAAGCGAGGCAGAAGAAGATGAAGAAGGCGTCAAAGGTACCTAAAAGGACATAAAGAAATATGAACGAAAGTTAATCACGTCCAATTACAAACTACTGACTGGTGAAAAAAAGTACTCACGAATACCTGCACACAATTATAATACCACCAAAAAGATAGCACTAGATTGACTGGTTTGGACTGATTATTACGGTTGGTAAGCTCGGCAGAAATACGCTCATCTCGTTCAAACATCCAAACATAAATCGGCCCGTACAAGAAGCTGTACCTCTGAGCGTGCAGTCGTCCCCGCCCGACACGACGTACTGGCCGGCGGGGTCGAAGTCCACGCTCCGCACCAGCCCCTCGTGGCCGCGCATCACCAGCGCCTCGCTCGTGGGGAAGGGCTGCAGGTCCCGCGGAGACGGCAGCTTCGGCACCAGGTCCTCCGGACTGATGGTCAACTGGAATGTCATATACTTTATGTAATAACAACCCTTGTATTGTTGTTGGCGCTCCTTCAGAAAGTCTTTCACGTAGCAGCAGCGGCAGACGGCGATGGACGGATAGGCTAACCCTTGTGATTACGCCGTGGCGGTTTTAATTATAAAATTATACGGAATAGTATATACATATATATATATATATACTATTCCTACATCTATAATTGGCAACTATTATAATTGTATTATTTTATTCAAATACAACTGAATGCTTGAGACGCCTGAGTTTCAGCTAACCCAGTATTCAATATCTTGAGTCGTTTTTATACTGATCACCACAGAGATAAGAGCTCACTGCGGAGGCGGTACCGACCCTCATCTTGATGGCTCTGGGCGCGAGGTAGAGGTCGAGGCAGCGC
The DNA here is from genome assembly GCA_003709505.1 of Hyphantria cunea. Classification (NCBI taxonomy): domain Eukaryota; kingdom Metazoa; phylum Arthropoda; class Insecta; order Lepidoptera; family Erebidae; genus Hyphantria; species Hyphantria cunea. The sequence goes on from PKRV01001995.1 coordinate 115,241, forward strand.
AGGAAGCGCTCGCGCGTGAAGCGCTCGTAGGCGGGCACGTGGCGCAGGCTGGCGTGCGCGGTCGGCAGGAACGTGTACTTGCGCTTCCACGGCGTCTCCGACAACTTGTTCCACTCTTTCAGCTGTATGACATGAGCGAGGATAATCTTCATACAATAACAGTTATTTATCTACATACACATGCTATAAAACCTCTCTAAAAGTTTCTGAAACAGCTAGCTCATTGCCACTTTAAAACGTCCTGCTGTGTCATAGTAACCACAGCATCATCCAAACGAGTGTTATAATGTTGTAATAGATTTCATAACGTAACTCATTTTTCAAAAAAGAACCACACTCTGCCACAGCGCCATATTAAAAAAAAACTGTTATTCGAAATGAAATATACATAAGGCCACGATAAGTCAAGGTAGAAGACGACGGGATCACCTACCTCTTTAGCATCGAGCAGGTACTCCGGGGGCGGGTTGTAGCTCTCGGCGTGCGAGGGCAGCGGCCGGCGCGGGGCGGGGATGTGCTTGTGGATGCCGCGCAGCCGCTCCTCCTCCTCCGCGCTTGTGGAACCCCACAAGTTATAGAACTTCTTTTCCTTTAATGTTCATCAAACCACATGTTACAAGTGAGCTCGGCTTTCATCAAACTTAGCTCATATTAAAACTATTGTAAATATCGTGTGGTCGTCCTGTTCTTCAAAAAAGGTATTAAAACCATGTTGATGAACTATCGGCCCGTAACCCTTCTGAGTCACGTCTACGAACTTTTTCACAGAGTCATCACCAACCGTTGTGCGAGGTCTCAACTAATCGACCATCGGAGCCGATATGGCACCATAGACCACATCCCCACAGTGCGGCAGATTATACACAAGACAGAAGATTATAATCAACCCCTGTTTCTAGCATTCGTAGACTATGAAAAGGCCTTTGATTCTATCGAGTCGGGTCTGTTCTGGAGTTCTTGCAGCATTACCAAGAGGGTTAGCGATACATCAAAGTGTTGAGATGTCTCTACAAAGCCGCCACTATGTCTGTCCAAATACAGAATCAGCATACAAGGCTGTGGGTTACGGCAGGAAGGATCACAGAAGCCCACGATGCGATCCTGGAGCTCCTCCCGACTGCCGACTGAGGGTTTAGTGGGTAGACCGGTCAAATACAAGATAGTGAACAAGTATTATGTGAAACAGTTACCCTCTTCTTCCGTCTCTCGTCGGCGAGCTGTTTCCTGGTCTTGGTCCAGCCCATCTTGAGCGCGTGCACGATGCGCGCCACCTGCTGCTGCTCGGAGCGCGACGGCAGGAACGAGCGCTTGTGCTCCGGGAACGCGCGCAGGGGCGTCTGCAGCACCTCGCGCGTGAACCACTCCACCCACGGCTGGACAACACACATCACGGTCTCTTATAAATATACCATCACAACCCAAACACTAACTTATATCTACTATCTCAAAGTAACACCAGTACCTGGTACTCATCATGAGCAGGGTCAGGGACGTGTCCTTCTCTCAACCTCTGTATTAATTCCAGATCTTTTTTACTAAGAATCACATCCTGGCCAGTGCTGGGATCCCGAACTGTCCGCCAAAACTCGGGGTCTTCACACTTCCTGCAAATGAAAATAATCACTTAGAAAACAAGTTATATTTAATTCTTGGTAAAGATTTTGCTAGGGCTGGATACCTATGGGACAATGGCATTAGGTGTTCTTATCAAACTCATTTTAAACAACTACATACGCGTTGCCTTGCGTAAATCACACACACAACAGCTTTTAACAAGTTTTCGGTTTACAGGCCAGATATGTTGGTCTATGGTTTGTGTCAAGTATTCTGTTGTTTTGCAGTACTGTTGTCCTGTGTATTTTGTTCAATTAGTCGGCTCTAACAACACCCACAGGATAAATATGGGAATTAAAACTGTACTTTAAATCTGTTAGCACACAGATTAAAGACTCTGTTGTTACTGACTTGAGGAACTCGTCGATCTGATCCCTCTGCGGCGGCTTGATGATGCGGCGGCCGTCGAGGTCGTAGCCCACGTGCGGGTACTCGTTGTACCACCACATGGGCACGTCGCCCACCGTGTTGCGCCGGTCCTCCTCGTCCGACGTGTCGCCGGACTCGTACTCATCTGCCAACAACACCACACACTCGCTCACATCTACACAACTTTCCTACCTATGTAGTTTTTTTACTTTTATTGTAAAGATAATAAAATGAATTTATTGTATAATCTGAGGTGATTTCTTTTAAAGTATTTCATAAGTAGTTCATGATTTTCATATATGCTCAGTGGTGTCTGTTACTATTGACGAATGCAGTTGAGGGCCTCTGCTCTGCAGCAGAGGTTCATACCATCAGGTACATTATATTATGCTAAAAACTTAATTTCAATTATTCTTGTTACAGAAACACATAACATGTAAAAATAATTTTCAAAATAATGAGTGAAGAAAGAAAATCTGTATGAATTATATAAACCATTATTAGGTTGATAAACTGTTAGACTAAAGTTAATACAAAAATGGGACATCTGTTCAATATACAAAATAACAAATGAGTTATAGAAATGAGCGGCTCACCCTTCTGCCCCACAGGCTGTAGCTGGGTAACGGAAGCTTTCTTGATGGAGTCTGCTAACCGGTCTATACTACTCTCAGCTTGCTGGCTTCTGTCCTTCTTTGCTTTTATCTTCTGTCTTTTATCTTTTTTGGTTTTCTTTTCACTTTCGGAGTCACTAGCCCCAGATTGTGTGAGAACCGGACCTGATTCAGCTCCACTATCAACACTACTTTTTTCTGACTCATCACCTGACCCATCTTCTTCCGATGTCTCCTCATTATCATCATCATCCTCTTGTGAATCTTCTAAATCCTGTATATAGAAGGTTTACTTACATTTTTGTGTAAAAAGTATAATGGTTCTGATATTGTTACTGATCCTAATATTATTTTGATTAATTTTAAACTATTTAAGTACCAGAACTGTTTTCTTAGCAGGCAGCCAGGAGACTAACACTTGAATGCTTTTTGGCTTTACCTTAAGTTAAAGTATAAGATAAGAATAAGTACGTACTTAAGTAAGATAGATAGGAGATACAGATTTAGACTTTTCAAAGACCTAAATCTGTTCACAAATACATCAACAATATCAATAGCACCAATATTTTGCACCAGACCTGTGTGTTGTCGTAACAATAACAACAATCTGTATAAATAAAAATGAAATACAAAAATGTATGAACTTACATAACTTTCGATCGACTGCACCAAATTAGATAAGTCTTTTTATGTTTGTTACTGTCAGGACAAGGTTTGTATAAAAAAATAAAAGAAAACTGGAGGTGTTATATTTTCTTAGTCCTCTAAGTTATACACTGCGGCCCGACTTTCTTTTGGTAATTCAGAAAATGCTCACTAAAATCAATATGGCGGCACAAAGTTCGCCGGGCCAGCTTGTAGGTAATAAAATACTGACAGAATGGCACCAAGAAAGACTGTATCAGAACATCCAGCAGAACTACTGTAGTGAGATTTGTTATCATGGATGCAAACCAACTAAGAATGTGAGCAACGGTGCAACAAAAGATATTTCTTAGGAAAGTCAACAATCTGTCACTCACAAATCTGTCTTTTCTTCCCCTGGGTATGACACACACACAAGCATATTCCCCTCTTGTGACGTGCTAATTAATACTAGGCACTATTACAGGGTTGTTAGAGGTAGTGAACATCTATGTCTATGCTGAGCATTGCTTCTTAGAAACAGTCTTTTGGACACTGCGTGTACTCTAACTCGGTAAATATTACTTGATACTGTGATAGATATCGAGTTTAGGTTTACATACCGATGATTCTTCTGAACCATCAGTCGCTTGTTCATCTTCTCCTAGGGTGGAGTCTGCACTGTCATCAAATAGCACCTCCTGCAAATAAATACATTGCAAAGTAATAAAAAAAACTGTCCAATGTTCAACCTACCTGGTAATATAATACACAGTAGGTATAGATCAGGTAACAATATAGGTACAGATCAGGTAATACAATACAATGTAGAAGTAACAATTATTTCTCTTTGAGAGACTGGTGTCCATATTATGATTTTTTTTATGGTATAGAAGGCAAATGAGCATATGTATCGCCTGATGATAAGCGATTACCGCCGCCCATTGACACCCACAACACCAGAGACGTCACAAGTGCGTTGCCGGCCTTTTAAGAAGGAGTATGCGAGTACGTTCTTGAAGGTTTGAAGGATATATTGGTCCGGGAATACCACAGGCGACAATTCATTCCACAGTTTTTTTGTGCGAGGAAGAAAGTTCCTTGAAAAGCCCACAGTTGTGGACTGCCAACCATCAAGATGATTGGGATAAAATTTCAAGGGCGAAGGACGATGTAAGTATTACTAAGTATGTTCCAACATTATCAGATTACCAAAATTTTAATAAATAATGATCTTGCAGATTACAGTTCATTAATTCTTGTACATAATTATTATGTCACAGGTACACACATACACTTACTCTTGGCACCACAAACTTGGATAATCAGACACAACACTATATCTTATCAAATGTTCAAATTTCACTTAGAAGTAGCTTCTAATTTGAACACTAGACTTTGCTTACACAGTGAAACTAAAGGTGAACATTATCTATTGCACCACTAATCTTTAAAAGTGTAGCTTTGGAATTACATCAAATTAAATTCATTCCATTATTTAAATTGTTGATTTATATTGCATATTGCTTTTTGTGCATCCTGTAATATGTTTTTACTAACACTTTATTTAAAGGTTACTTGCAAAAAAATATGACATGTCCTTTAACAACTAAAAACAAAAATGAAAAAAAATTACATCTTTTTCATGGTCAGAAGCTTCCTCCTCCTCATTCTCAGAGTCTGTGTCATCTCCTTCGTTATCCAGCTGCCCACTTATTAACTTCTCATCTTCCGATTCTTCCTGTGACTGAAAGTACATAAAAAAGTGCATTTTGTATGAGTTACACATCATATCCCTAACCTTGAAATTACTAATTAAATAGTCACTAATTAAATATAGTCTCTGGATGCTTTAGCGAGTTAAAAATTTATTATTCTATTTTACCGGTTATAATAATGTAACAAAACAAATACTTACACTGTCTGCCTTCGTTTTGGTTTCTACAGCATCTGACTTTCGTTTAAGCAATCCAGATCTAAAGGGAGGCATTTTGAATTAAGTATAATGCATTATCTTCTCGTAATTATTATAAACTTAACGATCTAACACGTGTTTTTGACTTACACAGTTAGCACAACAGTGGACAGAGACAAACTATACATCACATAAAATTGACTGTCAACTTTTACGTTTTGTTATTTGTTTAAACTAAGCAAAGACCAGATTAGCTATAGCATTTAGCAGAAAAATAAAGCCAGTTAATGTTACATAACTGAATGTAACATACAGAAATGACTTGGAGCGTTCATTATAATTATTTATCTTATTATTATCACTTATAATATGGGATTGCTCTGAGGGCTAATTTTGAATAAAACCATAGGTAGCCACTATTATTAAACCTGACAAAATTTTATTCTCCATTCACTATTTCTCACTTCCCCTTTCACAAATAAAACGATTTTAGGGTTCATTTTCAGTAAAGAGTAAAGGAACTCTTTACTCTTTTCCTTACTCTGAATCTCAACAAAACTAAACGTTTTGTTTTATGCTTTATGTGTAAGTCACAAATGTCACTACATAGTGGAACGCGATTAATTTATTTTTATTTTAGGTTATTTTGAAATAAGAATATTTCAGCATAGCGAATCAGGTCTTATATGTGTATTTTTTCTAAGTAAGGGATAAATCTGAACAATTTTGTTTAAACTAAATAATGTCATATTAAAGTTTACTGGCTAGCAATTAGGTAAAAAGAATTTCTTAAAATGTTTCGTAATCTTTCAAAGATTTTAGAACCCGTGCGAAATCACCTGGTAAGATATATTGAATGTCACTTTAGTTGTGTAGAGTAAGAAGTTGTTCCCTAGATTATAAGAATTGTAATCTTTATATATCAGTTGTTTCGTGCTGCGGTCGGGAGCAATAACACTGGCAGTGCTAGCAACGGCACAGCATTTGAGCGCAACAGTGTGTCGAAGGAACAGCAGCTCTCGGACGTATTGAAGCGCTCCCTGCCTGGTATTACTTACATCAGTGTGCAAGATATCTCTGGTGGTTGTGGAGCTATGTTTGAGGTACCTATACACTACTGAATTGAACTATTGTTAATTTATCTTTCATTATTATTACCTCAAATAAAAGCAATAGTTGCTGTGTATTAATGGTGGTATTTTGTAACTTTATTTTCAGATTACTGTAGAAGCTAAGGAATTCACTGGCCTAACTCGTGTGAAACAACATCGGCTAGTCACAGACACCTTGAAAACTGAAATTGCAGAAATGCACGGCATCCGCATACATACAGCACCATCACAAGAGAATAAATAATACATGTTAAATACACAGCATTTGTAAATAGTTAAAGAGTAGGATGATGTTCTGAACAAGTTAACTTACTATTATTTAATCTGTGGTATGACCACATGAAGGCTAACTCAACTTAGTCTTTGTAACTGTTGATGGAATGTAAATTGTAATACTTTGTTACAGTAAAATTAGACAGTAGACAAGTTTTGTTATTAAGTTATTGTTATTTGTAATATAAGACCTTAATTATATTTGTTGAAAGCATATTTGATCTGTACTTTTATTAACTTTCCATAGCTGTGCAAGTTAAAAGCTGTGGAATTTGGTACATTTTATGAAAGCTCACATGCAATCAAAAATAAACTGTGGTCAAATAAAGTGTGTCAACTAGTGGTATGTGGGATATTCATATCCGAAGGAATCCAGTAGAAAAGAGTTTACAATAATATCTTTTGTTGGATTTTAATTTTTAATCAATATATCTAGCTAGCTGACCGACGTAACTTCATCTGCATTCAAATTCAAAATCATTTATTCAATTAAGACACTAAGTGACATTTATGAACGTTAAATTGAAGCTACAGATAAAAATCATAGATCGACACAAACAGACGCCAGATGTATTCTATTGTCAAGGCGAATTAGGTGAAAACACTAAAATTCACTGCCTGCCTGTGTCGATCCATTACTTCCAGTTTCCAAATCTCTTTTCAGTCATGCTTAGCTTGTACTGGTCTAAGCTAAGCTTACTACACCGAGTACAATGCTAAATACAGAAACTTAGTTGGAAACATGGCTTACTACCATCTGTTAGGCACGCCAGCAAAACGCCACCTAATGGTGGGTAGTAGCATTAGCGGTTTTCCGATTCAAAATGAACGAACAATATGTGGATCGCACAAACTGTTGGTCTACAACACTGAGTACAGTAGAAAAGAAATGAGAAGGCGACTTCGTAAGCCACTAGTACGCCTCCCGTGCAGTAACAAATCAAAATTAAGTAGCCACATAAAAGTTGTGTAATTAATTTGTTATTGATATTTGTAACCATCACAATATTCTACTATTATTAAAAAGAAGCTTGTATAGTTTCTAAAAGTGACTTGTGAATTATTCTTTTCAAATCATTGCCGCCCAAGCAACATCCTTTGCTTGCATGCTTGCTATTGCAATATAGTCGAGGAAAAATAAAATGGTATACGTTCCTGTATAGGCTAATTATTAATACTTAAAAAAACAAAAAGTTGTACAAGAGTATTATATAACCGTGTCAATTTAGGTTAGCCCGAATTTTCAGCTGATGGTATTCTTGTAACAATTGTTATTTGCGATATTCTTTTTTTCTTTGTTTGTCTTTTTACAACGCCATCTAGTCCCAAACTAAGCAGAGCTTATGTTATGGGTACTAAACTAATATAAATACATAATAAACTTTTTTTTGGAAATACATACTTATTAGAAAACATCGAAACTCCGAAACAAATATTTGCAAATCATACAAACAATTGATCCGACCCGGGAATCGAACCCGAGACTTCAAACAGTAGTCGCATACGTTATCACTGCGCCATCATAATGAAAGAGAAATGTTATTTCTGACTGTCTCAGTGACAAGAAAACAAAGTATGATTTCATTTATTTTGTCACCTCTCCCAATTTTGAGGCTCAGTGATCTATACTAATATGTTCGAAAGTAACAGTCTGTCTGTCACATTTTCACATCTAAACCACAACTTGGATTTTGGAGATAATTGATTCTTGATCAACGACATAGGCTACTTTCTATCGAAATAACCAATATACGCGCGGGTGAAGCCACAGAGAATAGGTATTTTTTTTGTTAATTAGCATTCCAAGGACTGCCAATTGAAGTGAAAACTTATTACTTAGAATGTTATCTATAAAATTAGAAACTTTATGTTAAGGTATACCTTACCTTAACTGGGAAAAATGGAGAGGGTTAACCCGGGAACAGGCCAAGTACCGCAGACGACTTGGGCGCCGTAGGTCACAAAATGAGAGCGCTTCGCAGCTCTCGCACCCAACTTGTGTAACAGCTACGGAATCAGGGGTCAGTCTAAAAACTGTAGGTGACCCGAGATACGTTGGCTTTCCAGGGTTTACCTTCCTAGGGTGTACATGGTTCCCTGGCTCCTAGTACCCGAGACAGCGTGCGGTTATAGAAGGTTCGAGTTCGACATGCCACCAGGAGGTGGTATCTGAGGGGATTTCCACTCGAAAAAAAGGGTGTATTTCAGAGGAAAAGTAAATCCGAATAGTAAACACTAGTCTTATTATTTTTTAGCACAAATTACATTTGTTATTCACGACACCATGTTCAGAACAATAATGAGAAACGATAGTTAGATTTACGTCTACGTAATCCTTAACAATTTAAAAAATACAAGATTATCCGTGCTAGATAGAAATAGAAAAGTGCTCAACGCGCAATGTTTTCACTTCAATAAAACATCATTGTTAAGACTTTTTTTTTCAGGTTGTTGGCAGAGCATATTTCTATTCTATGACAGTGAGTTCAGGACTCGGCAACACTGTCGCATTGTCAGTTCTTGTTTCCAACATGGCGCTTAACTTAAGTGTCAAGATTCATCCCGTAGTATTATTCCAAATTGTAGATGCTTACGAGCGACGAAATGCTGATTCCCACAGAGTTATTGGTACCTTGTTGGGTAAGTAACGTCTGCACCAAAACCAACTTTTATAATAAACCTTAAATAGCAAAATCTGTCAGGTAATAACCGCTGTCATGTGTTTTAGATTTCGTTCAATAATTATCTGTTAAATCTTAATTATATAGCGTACAGTATGAAATCTAGGTCTGATCAGCTTTACCATTACGTGTTATCACTACTTTACGTGTTAAATACTAGAGTGAAAGGTTTTGATTGAGGTTATGTTATGATGCATAGGCACTTGCGACAAGGGAGTTGTGGAGGTGACGAACTGCTTCTGCGTGCCACACAAGGAACATGCTGACCAAGTGGAGGCTGAGCTCAACTACGCAATGGATGTTTACGAGCTTAACAGACGCGTTAATGCGTCAGAAAACATCGTCGGTAAGTTGATACAAATTCCAATATGTCACAAGAACTGCTAAACAGTATGACGTTTTTGTGTTACCACTGTGTACCAGTGTAAACATTTAACAAGTTTATTTATTAGATGCTTGATATTGCTATTGTTTTCTAAATTACAGCTTTTAGTATTATGATTTACATATGATATTTAGCTGTAATGGTTTGCAGCATTAAAGGTTTGTATGATTTATCATTCTAATAAGCATATGTAAGTTATAAATATAGTTATGTTAAGTTAGTCTATGATTGCATGCATCAACTGGTCTTTATATTCTCATGAAAATGACATATCTCTCTCAGTTACAAGATACCAACAAAGGTCTTACTAGCCAGGTGTATGTCGGTGGAGCAATCATCACTCTTCTCTATGTTCTGTGATTTGTTATACCTACAAGTAAAAATTTTCTTGTTGTCATACATCATAATAACAAATTATCTATATATTAATGTGTGAAGCAATAATTTTATATCCCTTTTAATGAAAATAGGGAATATGCATAACATTTTTATTTGTTTCAAATATTTTTCTACATACTTTATTATCTTTACAATATACTTAAAGGTATTTTTTTTTATTTAGTGATTATTTGAACCCAGAATATATTAAATAAAAAGTAAAAATTTAGATTATCATAGTTAAAATTCAAACTGTTGCTAGTGTTTGTGAGAAAAAAAACCTTCCATGATTTTTATGGCAATTAAATCTGTAAATAAATATATAGTAACTGAAACAATGTATAGTAAACAAACAGGAATTGATTATGACGTCGTTGGCTATGTCAAAAGAGTGCGCAAATGGTGTAGTTTGCATAGCTGAAATTTAGTGGGTTTTTTTTAAAGACAACTCCCGCTTTAGCTTTAAATTTCACTTCGAAAATAAGTATTACATTTCGACTACCTATTTTCACTCCTATCTATTATTATTTTTTTCTATGTTTTAGAGACGGAAATGATCAGATTAAGAAATAAAAAACAAAAAACATGCATATTCCCTATTATGCAAATAATACTAGTATGAAATTTGGTACAGTTAGTGTTAGTTCAACACTTCTTCTCCTTATCCTCCTGAGAGGAAGAGTGGAAAAAGCTAAAAAAAAGTATTATGATTGAATTTTAATGAGAGGACAACCACTTATATTTATTAATATGCAACGGTGTAAGATTTTAAAAACCAATATAGCATATGTACGATGTTTGTGTTGCACTTGTCACAGGATAAAATATATTGATGTATAAATATTTCTACTACAATATATGGAGATTAGTAATTAGTAGTTAAACAAATTGTTGCTAACTTGTGTCTATACCTAATGATTTTGATAATTTTAAAAAGATTATGGTGAAGTACAGTTATTTTCATTTATAGTTAAATATACATAATTTTTTTTATTGTTTCAATGTTCATAGCACCTTAGCACTGTGAAAAGAATCAAAAGCACCAGAGTGTAATGTATATAACTTGGTCTTTAAATGTAACAGGTTGGTGGGCAACCGGTAATGAGGTGACCAACCACTCGTCTGTGATCCACGAGTACTACTCCCGCGAGTGCCGCGAGCCAGTGCACGTGACGCTGGACACCTCGCTACAGGGCGCTCGTATGGGCCTGCGCGCGTATGTGTGCGTGGCCCTGGGGGTACCACGAGGAAAACTCGGCTGCATGTTCACACCCATTGATGTCTCACTCACCTGCTATGAGCCTGAGGTATTGTACCTGTGTCAAATGCTTCTGTCATAATCATTTCAAATCTGGAGAGCTGGATTCTAAGACAGTTATTCATAATTAAGTTCATCTAATTTGTATTTATAAATAGTTTTACTAAGGACATTGTTGCAAGATATGCATTAACTTAAAATTAAAGGTTTTATGTGACACATGTGAATGTACAAAAAACAAAATTGTTACCTAAATATTGCACTAAGAAATTGGTTTTTTGCATTATATTTTGAAATAAAAGTACAGTATAAGTATCATATAAAATATGTTAGATTCGTCATAATTTGATCCATTCATTTATATCATGGTTGGCTTTTAGAACCGAACTTAGGTAGCTCTTGTAACAGTATGTTTAGGAATAAAAAAAGGCTATTATCATATCTTATAAATCCAATCTGAAAAATTAAAATCTTTCAGAATGTCTATATTTAAAGGTCAAATAAATTATTTGAATAAAACTAAATTTGGCAAGTTCACCTACATCTTAAAATTCCATATCAATAAAATAAAAACTCTTTTCAGATTGTGGGTTTGAATCTCTGCCAAAAGACAATGGGTGGTGGAGGTCGATCACGGCAAGTGCAGCCCATGTTAGACCTGGCGCAAGTCGCCGAGGCTGCGTCCAAGTTATCAACGTTGTTGGATCAAGTGCTAGCTTACGTCGAGGATGTTTTGGCCGAAAAGACTGAGCCAAATAATGCAGCTGGAAGGCAGCTGCTCGAGCTTGTCAATTCTGTACCCAACCTGTCTGCTGACACATTTGCAGACGCATTTGCTTCTAGTGTTAAGGACTTGCTTATGGTAATTATATGTTTTATTTATAATAATAATAATAATATAATAATAAAGCTTATTTATTCCAAACATTTTAGGTATGTAATGTTTTATTTATAAACTAATAAATGATATGAACAGCCAGGTAAGTAATAAAACCTTTTTAACTTATAGCTAACTAGCTGGGCCATCATCTGCTATCTGATAGTGAAAGACCCGTAAAAATCGGTCCAGCTGGAATAAACAGACAGACTATCAAAAATTTTAAAAAATGTTATTTTGGTACTACAAACAGATTCTCCAAATTTATTTATTTGTATAGGAATAAAGCACAACTTGTACGGTGAACATAGAGGTCGTTACTTACTACTATATTGCCCGCGCCTTCTGTTTCTTTTTCTTGATACTAATGATTTGCCCTTTGAGCATCAGATAATCAGCCTACTGCAGTCCACTGCTCTGCAAGGTACTGATTTAAAACCAACATGAAGATGATAAACTTGATTCAATTACAGCGAATCAGATATTCTTTACACATTGTTTGCCTAAAGCCACTGTTACGTATAAGATGCTGTACAAGGGTACATAAGTCTAAACTACTATTTGGCTGTTACTTTTGGTAAATATAAATTTATCTCGTACAGGTGGTGACATTAGCCCAGCTCATCAAGACGCAACTGCAGCTCAATGAGAAGCTAACTCTGTTGACGTCTCAGTGAGAGCTGCCCCGTTCTTAGTTACGGACATGGCGCTGCCAACATGTGCTGTATTACATACATTGTATGTTGATAAAAAATATATTTGTTTAATGTCTATACTGAGTTTCATTATAGCATATTAGTTATCGGGTGATGGTTTCTATTTTCAATGTCGTCACACAACAGTAGCATTATGGTTACATTTTTTTAGTCTGGTCACCTCAGTACAAGTTCGGTCGAGTTTGAGATAAAATTACTTTTGGGTGGGGATAGAATTGTAATAAGTGCGACGATGACACCAATACAGTATAATTTTTTCTTAGAAAGAATGTTTTGCCCTACTATACTAGGCCGAGACAGGTGGGTGTAGGGCTTATTTCAAGTTCTCTGTGTAGTAATTTTGTCCTGCTCTTATAACATCCACGGGATGAAAAAGGGGCCAACACTTCGTATTTTTAATCCATTACCAAATGGGAGATTATAACGTCAGGTGAAATTGGGGATCAGACGGGTACTAATAAATGAATACACACAAAAATGGCAATATAAATGTACATTTATGACGCATTATAAAGAGTCGGTGTAGTGTGGCGCGTGCTAGTCGGCGGGCAGGAGCCGGGCGGCGCAGGCCCGCGCCTGCCCCACGTAGGGTGGAGTGTGGCGCGAGCTAGTCGGCGGGCAGGAGCCGGGCGGCGCAGGCCCGCGCCTGCCCCACGTAGGGTGGAGTGTGGCGCGAGCTAGTCGGCGGGCAGGAGCCGGGCGGCGCAGGCCCGCGCCTGCCCCACGTAGGGTGGAGTGTGGCGCGAGCTAGTCGGCGGGCAGGAGCCGGGCGGCGCAGGCCCGCGCCTGCCCCACGTAGGGTGGAGTGTGGCGCGAGCTAGTCGGCGGGCAGGAGCCGGGCGGCGCAGGCCCGCGCCTGCCCCACGTAGGGTGGAGTGTGGCGCGAGCTAGTCGGCGGGCAGGAGCCGGGCGGCGCAGGCCCGCGCCTGCCCCACGTAGGGTGGAGTGTGGCGCGAGCTAGTCGGCGGGCAGGAGCCGGGCGGCGCAGGCCCGCGCCTGCCCCACGTAGGGTGGAGAGTGGCGCGAGCTAGTCGGCGGGCAGGAGCCGGGCGGCGCGGTGGCAGCGCGCCAGCCAGCGCGCCGACACGCGCCGCGGCCCCGCTGTTCGCCCGGCGCAGGCCCGCGCCTGCACCACGTAGTCCACGCAGCTGTCCTCCACTTCTGACAACTGGAACGATATCCACTTGATTAACTACGTGACCGAGGAGCACACGGGATATCTTGCGTCTAGTACTTTTGCTTTTTATTTTACGGAAATCGGTGCAAACGAGCAGACGTATCGCCTGATAGTAACGCCTATGTATACGCCATTGGTATATCAGAATCGCAACTTCGTCTTTTCAATCGTGTTCGGCTCCTATTGGTCTAAGCGAGATGTTACCTATCCTATCTTAGGTACGCTAGCAAAAAAACACATTAAAACAATTGGCAGTCTTAAGGACTGCCGATAGCAGTGAAAACTTATAACTTAGGGCCACTCGCATGACATAGCTTAAATACGTTAAAGACATACTAAATGCTTAAAATTATAAAGTTTGAACACCATTAGCCTCTTCACGACAAAAATTTTTTTGCTAAACATGTTCAGGAAACTGCCGAAGTTAAACATCGAAAATCATCGAGCTAATTAACGGCGCTAAACGTTTTTGACGCGTGTGTACGCGAGCGCAGCACTAGGACAGCGCCGGCTCGCCCACACTCGCAGCGCTCGTCTTAGCTACGCCGGTGCGCTACCCCTTAAATATATGTGACTCAATATACCTGCCGTCATCGTTGGGCAAGAGGGCGCTATCTTTGTTTAAATTAAGCGTGTTTATGACATTAACTTCGTTTAACTATTTTTTTAGTAGCTACTTAAATCGAACGTTGTGCAAGTCGCCCTTAAAATGTTATTTGTAACATTAATGTGTAAAATTATATATTTCATTAGTACATTCAATAACAACTGTCAACGCTGCGCAATATGTACTTCAAATACAACTATTATTTTCCTTATAAAATATCCAATGTACTTGTAATATGCCATTTAGAATAACGCCTCGATAAACCAAGTAGGTACAGTAGGAGAAATAAAGAAACTTTTAATATCGATTATTTCGTGCCTGCAACGTGAGTCCCCCGTAAGCCTTTATGTAACGGCTCAGCTGCTGGGCGTCCGGGTGTTCATCGTCTATGGCGAACGTGAACCCGTCGAAGAAGTTGGGTAGTGCTCCTCCGAACTTCGCCACGGCCGGCTCTTCAGCGGTATCCTCGTCTGTGGAGAGACCTTCGTCCGCGTCCACGGCTGGAGGCGGCGAGGGTTGAGGGGATTTCGTCCGTTCGTCATCGCTCGCAGGGGTCTGTTTCGCTTTTTGTTTCTGTAGAACTTTTTCTATATCGTCGTCGGTGTCACAGTCTGAAAATAACGTCTATATATATTGACATACCTGAGACGCTCAACGCGTCTTCAGTGTTTTTCTATAGGAATTGAGATTCTTGTTTACAATGCTATTCGATGTCGTACGACAATGCTCTCGCCGGAATACTCATATCCTTGTTTTCCTTTATAACGTCTTGTTCAATCCTAAAGCCCCTCTACCTCAAAGAACGATTCAAGTTTCTTAATGACACACATGAAAAATGTCTAAGCTCGTCTGAAGATTTGAGACTGAGGATGCCTCTGCATTCCACTAAATTATATGGCCAAGCCTTTACGGTTGAAGCCGTACGCTTGTAGGATGCATTGCCGATAAATATCAGGAAAGAGGCTAATAGCTTTAAGACAATGGTTCAAGAATTTCATAGGTCATAACTGATTCAGTCACGAATGAGGGTATGATATGAAGGTTTTTCATTTTCATATGTGATATTATTTAAATAATTATAGTAAGTAATGTAATGTATATGTAGGTATATACGTGGGTGTGAATATGTATGTTTGTATTTGTGTTTAAATGAATATACATGTATATGTGCCCGATTATATTCATAAAAAAATAAGTTTTCTTTAAAATTAATTGCACCGTCAACTGCTATAGTGTCTCCGATACTTTTTGATCCATCTTAAGTTAGCCTGGAAGTTAGGAATGCTTTTGACGGACGTGTGGCGGGTGTGTGACGGACGTGTGGCGGGTGTGTGACGGACGTGTGGCGGGTGTGTGACGGACGTGTGGCGGGTGTGTGACGGACGTGTGGCGGGTACCCGTGCGGTGGGTGCGGCGCTGGCTCGGCTCGGTGGCGAAGCAGCGCCAGGGCAGGCGCCGGCGCCGCGCCGCGCACTGCAGCAGCCAGCGCGCCGTCACCACCGGCACCGCGTCGCCGCCCGGCGCCGCCCGCACCGCGCGCAGCTTCGGCGTGTTGGGGAACGCGCAGCTGTGCAACACACGCACACCGACATTGTATTTACTTATAAAAAACATCTGTCAGTAAACATACATGTGATGTAATGTAAAATGTATCAAACGCAGGTAATCTCCACCGAAGTTTATTAACATGTCTAACTCCGTCCCCCTCTCGCGACTGAACCGTTAAATCGATTCGAACGGCGCCACTTTGATTCCTAAGGAGGAACACGAGCCACTCCCCATCGTGACTCCTATATGACCGAAATTACGAACTGTAACTATTTTTTTTATAATATCTAACATCAACGAAACCTTCATAGGCTGATGGCCCATTTTGTCATCTAAAAATTTGACAGTTTTAGTCAGTCTACCTAGATACCTGACCTACGTGACCGCCGGACATATCGATGAGGAATCGATGTTTTCTCTTCACGATGCAGTCGTCCCGCGTAGCTCACTCCCTCGAGCGGCTCTCGCGTCACCCGAGGAGTCGAACTGAACGATTAGCCTAGCGATTTAAACGATCACCGCGCCGCTTTCCACTGCGCCGAGTGTTGTGGGTTCAAATCCCACACGGAACGACATTACGTGTGAACCACAAGTTCTTGTGCCGAGTCTCGATGTTTTTATGTCCCTTTCATGTATAATTATAAAGTCATCCGCGACACAAGATATATTCCTGACGCCTCCAGTGCCTTATGAAATAAAAGAGGTAAGAAGCAGCGTCTCACACGAGGTGCGTGCAGGCGGCCCCCCAGTGGCGCCGCACGTCGGCGCCGAGCGCCAGCGCCGTGCTGCGCAGGCGCGCGCGCTGCGGGTTCTCGTAGCCGCTCAGCACCAGCACCACGCCGCTCAGGATCGACCCAGGCTCATCGCACTCCGAGCCCTCTGCGACACGGCCGTGCCGGCGTTATATGGTTATAGATACTGTACGAACGCTTTCGGTAGCGAGTACGATGAGTAGGTCTAACAGCGATAGGTTGCCATGCCACGGTCGCGACCGACCGATCCCAAACTGTACAGAACATTAGTGATCACATTGCCGATGGAGACGCTCACATGTTGTATGTGATATAAAATATTTTGTCATGATATTTTTAACGGGCGACACTCGAAAGGGAACAGATAAATAAGCTTCGAGATGTCAATACTTCTTCACCTTGTAATCTTTTCATTTTAACCGTGAAACAGTGGCTCCGCTGTGTTTCACCGAGCGAGTGAGAATACCGGAGGCCCACCCTTCCCCCCCCCATGCCCTAAAGGCCAGCAGCGCACTTGTAACGCTCTGGTGTAGCGGTATGAAAAAAAATAAATGAAAGCCCTATTTTAACAAATATTATACTGCTCGCAAGCTATATTAACTTTTATGAAATAGGAGTCAACCGAGCATGCATATCGCCCGATGGTAAGCGATTACCGCTGCCCGTGGACACCCGCAACACCAAAGGCATCACAAGTGTGTCGGCGGCCTTTCGGGGTTGGGGGATATGGACCTCCGGTGTCCTCACTCACTCGTTGAAACACAGCGGAGACACTGTTTCACACCTGTTTTCTGTCAAGCCGCGGTATCACTCCGGTCGAGCCGGCCCTTTCATGCCGAAGCGTGGCTCTCCCACAGCATAAATTATATTCACCTCGGTCACTGTCCTCACTGCCTGGATTACTTCTCTTGTCATCTCTTTTCTTACGATCACTTGAGTTGTCAGGATTCTTGTTAGCCCTCTTGCTCGGAGGGGTCTCACTCGCAGAGGGTGAAGAACTCTTTCTTCGTTTAGGGGTCTGCTTTTCTACCTTTCGTCTATGAGTACTTCCATTCGGTCCGTCAATCTTCGTTTGAGTTTTGTCTTCTTTTTCCTTCTGTTCCTTATGTCGTTGCAGTACCAGGTCTATCTTGGCGTGCGGCCTCTCGTCGTCGTTGGTGTATAGCAGCGTGTCCCGCGACCGGTCCGCCCGGCCGCCGCCCTCTGCGCTCGTTGAAGCGGTGTCTCGATTGTTGCTCGGCTTATTGATAGCGGTCTTCATCAGCTTGGTTGATGATTCTGATATGTTTTTGAGAGCTTGGGATGTGGCTTGTCTTATTTGCGCTCCTGAAATACATTTAGAAATTAGGAGTAATTTGTATGTCTGCTGTATAGGTAACTTTATTTTATTTATTTATTTTCTCATCACAGATGTATACAGTACTGTGTAGATGCATATCTAAATACATTTGAATCAAACATGTGTGAGAGACTAGTGCCCGAGATAGGTATCGGAATACCTGTGTTACGGTAGGTTAGGTATAGTTTTACTATGATCGTCTATTTATGAGTGTTACTTAACATGTCTTCTGACTTCCTTGATATTGACCTCCTTCCTACTCACAAAAAGAAAACTTGATAGAAATACAACATTATCTAGTTACAGACCGTATGAGTCTGAGTTCTGGTGTGTGTGATAGTTGTCTGTGCAAGTAGTAGGAAAATTAGTGTGTTTTAAATTAGAAGGAAAACAAAACAGTAGAATAAATTGTAAAGATCAACTCTCTAAATCCAAAATAGTGCTGAGAATATGGTGATGTTAACCGTGTTAAGCTAGATGTTTTCTAATCTATAATCACAGAAGCAATGGTGCCTCACCAGTATCAGAGGAACTGCTTTGTGAATCACTATTTTTTTGCAGGTGCTTAGCGAAAAGTTCTCCAGGGCGAAAGTCGTCTTCGTCCGATGAGAAAGTGTCGAGTGCGAGCACGCGTTTTGGTATCGAAGTTGCAGCTGGCTGCAGCTGGGGCTCAGCAGCTGTGGTGTCGTCACCGGACTCATCGATGTGGATGAACGACAGCCCATACTGAATATAAGGTTTTGAATTAGGCGAACGTAATGTTAGGCGTCACGCAGTAGGATGGACCGATGATATGAAGAAAATGGCTGGCGGCGAAGGTATGCGGACTGCCTAAGACCGGGATAGACGGTGGTCCTCGGGGAAGACCTTCGTTCAGCAGTTGACGGCGATAGGGCGATACAAAGTAGGCTGGCCGGATAGGGTGGTTCCCTTCGCAGTGATAGTGTCCTGCACAATTTGCTTCCTTGTCGCCTCTTACGACGACTTATGACTTTCAGAGTACACACTCCACAAAACTAGCTAACTTCATCGTTACGACAACTTTAAATAGTTCACTGTCGGTCGCAGCTTCTCTTTCGAGAGGAGGTTTCGACCTATCGTACCATGTCGAGCAGACGGATCCCTACAGGGTTTATTTCAGGTTTTCCTTTTTTTGGCAGAGATGTTGTCTTGCTAAATTTGTTCCCGCGGGACGAATAGGTATGGTGGCACTTTGTATTCAAAATCGGTCACGGTAAATACAACACGAACAGCGAGCGTAGTGGGGCAGCACACCTTGCAGTGCTTGTTGTAGGGCTGCGAGCAGACGAGGCGCACGCGGTCCCAGCGCTGGGCGCGCGCGCCCGCGGCGAGCTGCGCCGCGCTGAACGAGCGCACGCGCTGCACGGCCTCGGCGCGCCGCGACTCCGCCGGGCTCACGAACACGCAGCTCGGCACCAGCACCTGCGACACAAGCGTCTACCTTACGAACACACCAGACACACACACATAATCAATTACGGTGGAATTTCGACCGCTGGGTGTCCACTAGTATGTACTAGTTTAATATAAATTTGCAGTTAACTTATTAATCATTAACAATGTTATACTTTCCTATTACATCTGAAACTAAATATACCTGATACTGATCACTAGCTTTCTCTGAGCGGGCAACCAGCACCTCCACTAGAGCCGAATGGTAGGCCCCTATGTGTACGGAAGATATCTGAAATACAAATATATTATTTAAGCAATGCTAAGTACAATTCATTCAAATAGATTCTGTAAGAGCTAAATTCTATTTTAAAAATTCATTTATGTCCATTGAAGACTGAGAAAAATTTGACTTTGAATAGCTGTCTGCTTTTTATTAGACTACCTTTTATTGCAGTATTGGCATTATTGTTATACAGGTACAGTAACAACCGTGGGGCTCTGCAAGTATTTAATATAAGATCATTTTAAAATTGTATGTCATCAAATGACTTGCGTCATATTAGAATGAAGCAGTAGTTAGTCTCAAGTGTCTAATTAGCTTTCCTTGAACACAGATGACACTTGTTTAAACAGAGATTTTTTAATCATGAAAAAATTTACCTTGACTGCCTTGGTCAACTGAAGCACCACAGAGCAGGAAGACTCGCCCTTCTTACACAACCACTTCTTCTTGCTCACCTCCCTTGCTAACAGATTGCTAGCCTGATGCTCCTGCAGTCAAGCATTTTATTTTATTGAAAATGATAATATTCGAAACATTTCAGTTAATTAAATTTAATGTGGTGCATGAGACGTGTATTGCGACTATGGTGTTCATGTAATTTATTATTCTTTTATGTACTTTCAAATGTTAGTGAATAACAAAGATTGGGCAAATCCTTTCTGACATGTGTAGGTTATTCAACAGAACTTACAGGATCTTCACTACTAAAACTAACTATGTAATCGACTTTCACTCGCGGCATTTTATGTTACTATTTTTGAAGTTTAGAGCAATTTGATTATGTTTCAATTAATGCAATTAGAAAGAAAGAACAAAACCATATTTAGCCGCGACGCGTTACTTCGACTTTAATGTTTTTGTTGTCATATTTGTCAATTTTGTCATTCTTGACATTAGTTGACATTGCTTCCTTGTAGTGTGTGTACTGTCTGTAGTCTAAGAGTCAAGGATTTAAAATTATAAAGCGAGTGGTAGACTCATACATTGTGAAATACAATACGATACAAACAAATATAAAACATTATTAAAATTGAAGTCTATTTGTAATTTTAAATTAACTGTTTTTTACCAAATGTATATACGGTCGGACCTATTTCAAGCAATTTTTTCAATGGTATAGGGAGAAAAACACCATTTTTCGGTGAGGCCGTGGTTTCACTCCCGTCGAGTCAAGCCGGCTCATTCGTGCCGAAGCATGGCTTTCACTCGGTATTTTTTTATATTTTTTTATTGCTTTTTTCGGCTAATCTCCAGAAAGTTTGGTGATGATAATATAAGAAGTAACTAAGTATATTTTTGTTTTAGATTAGCTTCTCACCACGTTGCTACTCGAGGTTGTTGATGCAAAGGTTGGTGTAACAACATCTCGGGGAGCAACTAGTGACGCTAGTTTAGTAATAATGTCTTACGGTCAACGGACGGAAATTACTATTTTATGTTAAAGCGTCGCGTTGTAGTAAACTATTAGATCTACTTTACAGCATCATATAATTTCTTTTCTTTTTAGGTAGGAAATGGAATTCTTGCTGCATTGCATTCCCTACCTACTTACATTATATAGAAATAAGCAATTGATCAAAGTCCAAGTTATACTATCTTTCACCAGAGGGAAATATTTTCTTTTTCGTTATATATTTCATAATTTAGTTTGCAGTCATTTACTGTTCCTCAACAACAATCAAAATTTTAACAAACGCGGTGTGCACCGATACGATGAACTAACGATTTGAAAAAAGTGTCTAGTGATAGATTGATACGGACTGCCTAAGACCGGAATGATTGGAGCGCTTTTGGGGAGGCCTTCGATATAATGGCGATGGGTTGATATGGCAACAATATAATACGTATGCGCTGTATTTAAACAGGAATATCATGTAAGTATCTATAAATGTAGTAATATGGCATGATTCACTTACCTAAATAAACAATTTATAAAACTATTTAACCGAACGTAACTTTTTCAAAATATGCATTAAACGTAACTTCCAGATTGTTATTTTTTGAAATCAACTGTTTTCCGTGATTATATCATGACAATGAATTAAATTGGCGTGCTGGAACGATTCATGCACGCTTAATTGTTATCCAATGAGTGAATTAATAAAGCCAGACACAGGTGCATTAATCACCGCATATGTTCCGTAAGTGGTATGAGTTAGTTCTAGACAATTGATAAATTTTTGTCGACTTCATAATTATGTTTCCCGAGTGTATGTATGTATTTCTATTTTTTTGGCCCGGCCTAGAGCCTAAGCGGCTTATCGTATTTTTAAGTGAGTGTGTTTATAGATTTTTCTTAGTCCTGAGAGTTACATTGGGTAATGAAAAAAAAAAAACAAAATGATGGACTTTTTTTGGCGCCAAAAGTAATTTCAACAAAAAAGAAATCAATATACATCGAGTGTGATATCAAAATAAAGAATTTTTAACGGTGATTACGAATATTTATATAACTTTCATGCTTTATTAAAAAAATGAATTACATAAAGATGATAGATATTTACGCAGTCGTGTTTTTATATTAAAATAATTTTACTTGTTTTATTTTAAGTAATCAGTAACTATATGCCGACTTTATTAAATCTTCATGCTTTGGCTATTGTCTTTTAAAATTCAAATATTTGCCTAGCACTTTATTTATACCTAAACAGGGTTGTGTTTGTTAACAAACAAGTTTTGAGGCAAAAGAGGCCTAACTGTAGAGAATTATTAAAATTCAAATACCGTTTACCGTTATTTTAGACTAAATAAATATAATAATTATTATTATATATAGAATTGTATTTTATACATAGTAGTATAATATTAAGTAAATCACAAGAGTGTACTTATTTCATAAAAGCATAGTATTACAAAAAAATCCCGACTTAAGTTCATACGCTCATCCCAGATCGTCCCTAGAGAGATGAGCTTTTGTTCCAATTTCGAAATAACTCGAAGCTCGCATAACTTTGTTGGTTGCTTTTCAAACATTTTAAAAGTATTTACAGACAAATTTAAGTTGAAATAGTATCTAGGTCTTTAACTTTTATAGATAGTAGAAGTACGTAGTGCGTTTATTCACTTTTTAAATTGAGCAAACCAGGGCTTAAGAGAAATTCCTGTTCCTGTTGAATATTATCGTAAAATTGGCCTTTTTACAGTTTACAGTTTTCTACTCAAGCCACAACCTTAACCATGACTCGGACAGAAACATGAGAAAGATATATCTTGCGACGGGAGATATCATGTGCCATTCAATGACTTCTCAAACATTAATTAAAACTTACACGAACAATATTGGAATAAAAATTGATTTATTATAGAAAGTATACACTTAATCAACTAAGCTATCCGTGGAATCTTTCGTCTCATCGCTCCTCACCTGACCGCATTTCCTAAACGTTGATCGTTTTAAAATATACATCGCGATGGCGACATCTAAGCCTATTTATTACAACGTTGCGTCATACATAATTACATACAAATAAAACTGTCTCTTAAAATTATAAGTGAGTTCAATGTTGATTTGCAAAATTTGAAATTATAATTAACGTACGCGAATTAACACATGGCTTCATTTATATGCAAAATCTATAGATTGATCAATAGCATAAATCTCACTCTATAACGAGTCTTATTATCCAGTTACAGTTAACAGTTAACCGAGGGTGTAATTAAAGTTTGGGATACCTCAATACTCGCGAGTCCGCGGTCGGTTGAAAGAAAAACTTCTTTTGTACCATCCTGTAATTTATTAAAAAGTCAAGCCCTTTATCTGACTGGGGTGTAGCCACAAGATAGGGTAATAGTTTTTGTAGTCTGTTTTTCCTTTTCTTTCATGAAAAAGGGGTCCAACGAGCGGACGTAGCCAGATGGTAAGCGATTACCCCCGCCCATGGACACCCGCAGCATCTAGTAGGCAGGTAAGTAAATTGGTACGAGGATATTTAAAAACTAAACCGTCATATAAGTGAAATAAAGTCTACCACCACTGCACTAGTTAGTCGTCCCAACCTGCCCAATTAAGTGCCGGTTAAGTAGTGTTGATTAACCAGTCGAGCAATCAATCAGTTTACGCCATATTAATTCACCAATTACCATAGTCCTAGTTTTGTTAATTTGTAACACACGACAAACATACCATATATATATATATATATATATATATATATACCATAATTATGTCTCGATTTGAATTGAACTTGACATTTCGTGCTCCTGATAACGGCTCCGGTAAAACATACATGGTAAATATTTGAGGGTTTTGGATAACCCGACAACAGCTTGATGGCGTAACGGCCAGTGCGGGATTAGGACTTATTTGACCTTTGTTTAAATGTTTTTAGCGTAGTCGGTTGAAAATTTTTGTTTTTTTTACTAAAGTGACTCTGGTAAAGTAACAGACATGGTTGTTAGATGGGTGACCGCTGATGGCAAGATAATGTGAGCGTCTCCGTGCTTCGGTCACGTTATGCAGTCGGTTCTGGTTGTTATCAAAGGATAACAGTCATGAAGCTTAGTTGGAGGCCTGTGAAAACATCCAACGGCAAGATTACGTAGCCACAACATTGTGTTGCCAGTCCCTAACCCGCACTCGGTCAACATGGGAATCTATGACCTTAACCTACTCCTGAGAGGAGACGCGAGCCATGCAGTGGGACGTTGATGATTGAAGAAAGTGACTCTCCTCAGCCTGATTGAAGGCTTAAGTAGAATACAGTGGTGGTCACCATACTCACTGCGAATGCAGACTATGCAGTATGGCATTCAACGCTATGGCGGCCTAGGGAGATGCTTTTTCATGTCCTGCTAGAAGGACTCGGGGTCATAGTGGGATGGAAACACATGCACTGGTAGTGAGTTATAGTTTTTGATTGCTTGGCACTCTTGTCGCTTTTAATTTTTTTTCTTGTTAATGTTATTTTAATTCCAATAATCATTAAATATTGACAAATATTTGGTACTAATTGTAAGTTAACATTTTTGTCTACCTTTATTATGACACATACGTGGTTTTATCTAAAGATGCCTAAACAGACAATACAAGGTTTGAAATCATTTGCAATATTAATATCTAGCTGAGCCCCGCGGTGTTACCCGCGGTACAAAGATATTGTGAGAATTGTGTCTTTATAAATTGTAGCCTATATGTTATGTTTTGTCTGATGTATAAGCTATATTATTGTAAAGGTTCTTAATATCCATTCATTGTTTTTGCATGAAAGAGTAATAAATATCCATCCATGCTTACAAACTTTTGCGTTTATAATATTAGTAAGATGAAATGGATGTTTGAATACGACCTCGATAAATTGTTACAATTTTTTGTTTGCAAATCAAAACTTTGATAAGTTATGTAAAATATATTGTGTATTTTGTTATTCGACCACTGAGTTTTATTTTACGTAAATATAATATGTTGTGTAACTTGGAATTAATGTATCAACCGTGGCCGTCATAGAGTTTAGTACTATATATTATTGCGTATGTTCTACAATTAGGTAGACCGCATATGACAAACATGTACCTATTCTTTATTAGGGTTCCGTACCTCAAAATGAAAAAACGGAACCCTTATAGGATCACTTTGTTGTCTTTCTGTCTCTCAAGGCCTTTTTCTCAGGAACGAGTAGAGGTATCCACTGTCCTTTGGAGCTGTGAAAAAATCAAACTTCTAAGCCAACGCAATAAAAATAAAACACAGCCATTTACGCTGCAAATTTTCGATTTTCTGATGTTCGTGACCCTTATTCAGCCATTCTGCGAGAGACAGTTTGCAGTTTATTGAAGTGCTACATAACAGTTTGTTTGTAGTGCTTACATACTACTCGAGCTTGGTGGTCCCTAATTTTAAAAATGGAATGTCAAAAGAGATTGTAGGACTGTAGGAGCACCTCACTATTTTCTAGGAAATGCTACTTAAAGCCTCGTCAGGATTCGAGGTATAATAATGCTGATACTGTCAACAGCTATCACAACGGTCCACTGCTGGACATACCTACATAAATTTGTTAGCAAGTCTTAATCACAAGAAACAATAAAAGCACCTAGGTACTAGAGTTTACTTACTTTCAATCTACCTACTTACTGCTCTCAGTAATAGCTAGTTTGTGCGTGCTAAGTTTTCGCGATATAGTTAATATGAGATGACCGCAGTTATGTATACATTTGATCACGTTTAGAGTGAATGTAGACGCAGACGAACCAGTCACACCGGATAGTTACTAAGTACATGTTTCAAATATAGAATAGCTTACAATATATATATTCAAAAGGCCCTTGTTTATTATACCACATGATTATTTTGAAATTGTTGAATGCACAAAACACATCACAATTAACTAAATAGTACTCCAATTCCCGAGTGGAAATAGGAAAATGAATCCTAGCTAGATCGATTTATTGCCCTCGAAACCCCCTGCATACTAAATTGCATGAAAATCGTTGGAGCTGTTTCTGAGATTTAGATTATACAAATAAATATATACAATATACAAGAATTGCTCGTTTAAAGGTATTAGATACATCACATTTTCGATTTGAATCGTACCAACTAATATGTGCACACAAAGAAGAAAACAAACAAGATTTTACACAAAAAAATCTCTGTTTCGTATCAACTGACATTACAAGTAGGTAATGTAATGAGTTTAGATTTGAATAAATTGATCCGTGAGGTAACAGATTAAGAATATAGTATCTCCTACCCCGCTCATCCCATGGGTGTGGTAAGAGCCGACTTAGGGAGCAAACTGCGCAGGGAAACATCACTACAAAGAGAAGGAAAACCCGATACAAAGCTTTTACCAACCCTTCAAGCCAGCGTGGTTTAGTGCACCAAAACCTCATTTCTAAGAAGAGACCATGTACAGCAGTGGACTAGAAATGGTGTTAATAAATTAAAATTATTCAACGCATCAACTTGTGATGTCTCCGTAGTGCGTATATTTATATTGCGTTTATATTTAATTATAATAAAACATGAGTTTTGCAACAAATGCGATTTTGCTCAATTTTGTAACTTGTCACCACTTGTAGTGCGTATATAACGGCGCGGCGTCCCCGTATACAACATCAGTCTCTCTGTGTCCTCAGCACCACCTCTCACGAACACCAACATGAAGGCTTTCGTGAGTATCAAACGCTGATTAAGCGTCTTCCGTCATATATCTATGATACCATAAATATGTTATTGAAATATCTTAGGTTACAATTTCGTTGCAATAGAACCGCTTATTATTCATTAAATACAAGTGTTTTTAACATCGAGTTCATTAATATTATTTTCAAATTTCGAAAACTTGGCTCAGATCACATTAAATCGATCCATCTACAAAGTTAGACCTACTAAACTGAAACTGTATTTTCAATTTGGATTGGGACTAAATAACATGTATACCTTCTCAAATAAAAACCAATTTTGACAAGAGAACTATATAAAAAGAAATTTGAATCGGCTATCGACACTTTACAGCAGTTACCCTTTTCTATCTACAACTAGTAAAATACTTCTAATAAACGCAGTATTAATAATAGTAAAATAAATATTTAAATCGTTTCAGTAATTTCACTTACAAACGAATCATTTCCATGAACATAAACTATGACAAGTAGATATATCAGTACATCGCTAACAGTTTCTATCATTTTGCAGTTGTGCGTAGCTCTCCTGGCCGCCGTGGCTCTGGCCGCCCCTGAAGGCAAGCGCGACAAGCGCGGCTACCTTTCCTCCGGCTACCTGTCCTCCGGCTGGTTGGACTCCGACCTCAGCGCCCATTCGTTGGACCATGACCTCAGCTCCTACTCTCTGGACGAGCCTATCATCTCACACTCCATCATCTCGAAGCCCGCGATCGTTCACGAGCCTGCCATCATTAACCAGCCCGCTATTGTCTCCGTCAAGAAGATCGTTGAGGTCCCTAAGGTACTTACCTGACTTCTATATTCCAAAAACTTTTTGACTACCTACATTAATGTTGGAGTGGCGTATTGCTCTAACTAGTGGCTAGTGCATCTAACTGATAATTGCATTAAGAAATATATAAGTAAGCATGTTTATCATTTATACCTAAATTATAGATATCATTTATAGACTTCTTGTTGCCTATGTTGACGACGGGTTACTTTTAAAGTCAGGCGGCGACAATACAGAATAGTTAATTTCCTTCATGGTGTTAAAACAAACCACAAATATTCGTAAAGCGTTTTCGAAAGTCTGATCACGGAGCTTACGTACAAATAGTACTCAAGTTAACAACAGAGCTTTGAAACTGCCGCCTCATGGCTGCCATCGGCACTTAGTCACAGAAGTAGGACAAGTTCATGAGGCGAGTGAGCCACTAAGATCCATCGATCCATGGCCGGATGACGGCTCCTCATTATGTCACTGACGTAACTACTTACACTTTCTTCGACATATCTCTTTACATATTGCATGAGAAAATTAATATTAGTATATACAATCATGTCTTTTTTACCATGACAGATCTACACGTACATTGGACTTTTGTGGATCAATATAGCGCTTTTTAAATGAATTATAACTATACACAATGCATTGTTTAATTTTATCTTTTTTTATTTTTACCGATATATTTTCTATTTATGATAAAAAATATACATACATATATAAAAATATTAACATGTACTCTGTCACAGGTGATCTCGGTCAAGAAAGTGGTGTCCGTTCCCCGAGTGGTGTCCGTCCCACACGTGAGCAGCCACATCTCCAGCTACGAGCCCTCCATCTCCTCGGGCTGGTGGTGAGGAGAGACTACACACCAAATACCTCTTGTACATATAAGTTACTTTTACAATAAATGTTGTTATACCTTACAATATTTTTTATGTCATTAATGTAAACCTTTTTTATTTAAAATTCTATACAAATCTGTGTGAACATTGACGGATTTCTTTGGCAGTTGACCGGTTTGACGATGCAGAGAAAGAATAAGTTAGATGCACTTATACATCTCCTAGTCGACTTCAGAATCTTAATTTTATTAAAATATAGATAAAGTTTTAAACATAGCAAATATAAATTCCATAATCAAGAACGTCACTCTATAGCAGTCCACTACTTCTAAGTGGATATGGGCCTACTTAATTGCCCGCAACATAAATCGATTTTTGACATCAAAACAAATAAATAATATAATTGGGTATATTAAGTAAAATGAAAACAAATTAACATACTCATGAATTCCACACATACATAAACCATTTCGTACTAATCTAATCTACATAATTCATCAAAACCAGATAACACTTTCTAATCTTAATCTTGAAACTTGTAGTGAATTAGCAATTCAAAGCCATACTTTACGAAGTATTTACATCATACAGAGGCCTAGTGTCATATTTATTTGACACCTGAGGCGTATCTCGTCCGATCTACTCACCTCGTTGGTATGGTGTCACTGTGACGATTCTTGAACTGTAGTTGAATCAAAAACTAAAGTCCTACACCTTACTTTTCAAGTTCAAAAGTTGTTTCCGTAAAAGGTACAAAAGCTAGGATGGTCCCTATTTCTAATATGGTTCTAGTAGTGCCAGATAGCTGTGGCTCCATCAGTAATCAATAACCCTAGCAGTGATCTGGCGCAAGATCACGCGTGCGGCCGTTTGCCGAGCTTGCGCAACCACTACGCTAAACGACACTGCCATCAATTACTCTGATTACCGGTGATGAAATTACTAAGCTTATTCGTTTATATTAAGAGCGATCTTGAGTGGACTGACCTTCACTTAATTTCACATCAACTGTTAAAGTCGCTTTCATATAATTGAGTATGGGATTTGATTTGATCCTTTCTATGTGACACAAAACTATGCGAGGAAGCCATTTTACTATGTCAAACGAGGATTTAGTTTCTTTAATCTTTTGTGTCACGGTTAGCGTAAGTGACTGCTAATCAAGCGGACTCGGCTCTGATTCCCGGATCGGACTGCTGTTTTGTTTTACTTACAAGAAATTCTTAATAGCAGCTCGGAGCATGGAAGATGGCGTTGCTACCCGCATGCGAATCGGCGGTAAGCTATTGACCCCGGTTGTGATGAACACCTTTAAGGATCGATATTAGAAAGACAGTGCCTCAAAGATACTGACAACTTTGTATGTTGTTCAACCGTCAAATTTAGTTCACCCTTAATGTGACAGATGTCCAATGTAGGTAGGTGTAGAAAAACTGATATTCAGATAAAACCGGTAGTACTAGTAGCCGAAGTAGCTAGCAAGATGATGAATATGATACGTGGTGACGGTGATGTTGTTCTGAGTAGAGTAAATATAATACAATTTAACGGTACACTAACAAATGTAGGAAATAAAATGGTTATGATGACTTAATTTATCTAAAAAATTTAATAATTAAGCTGTTCAAGCAGCGTAATAACATTGTTGCGCATTGTCAGACACGCACAGCATTGCCGCGACGCGGAAGGAAACGCGCCGCGGGTACCCGCTGAACTTACCAACAATATACACACGCCCAAAATCATATAGAGCTGCACAGTAACATAGTTTTAATAAATTTTCGCGAAAACAGGTGATACAGATTAAAAATGTACCAATTGTTGAAACTAAAGTACGAGAGCGATAAGATCGCCAATTGTCACATTTGTATGTTGTAATTCTTTTTTTTTATTTTTTCTATGTGTTAAGTGTGTACAATAAAGATAAATAAATAAATAAATAAATAAATATTTTGAGGCTGTTTTATCCTATCCCTTTCGATTAACAATCCTTTCAAAGCCTATTCCCTATATCGTAACTTCTAAAGGCATGGGTTAAACTATCCTTGTGTACTATTTAAGATTTTACATATAATCACATATTGAATTTTTCCCTCTGGGCTTGTCGGAGATTAGATCGGAAAAATTGAAACACATTAAAAGATTTTTTTTATATGTATAGATAAGAGACTATCTATAAGCAGAGCGAGTAGGTGATCTGTGAGGTTAATACACCAGTGGTGTGACAGGAAGTTAAATAACAGTAGAGACTTAGCAGCTCTGTACAATGTACCTCACTACCGGCACCATCGGAACTTCTGCAGTTGAGGAGTTAGCGAGGCCGCTAGGCAGTACACCGCTCAGCACTCGCCGCGGACGACATGCATGTGCTTGTGAGTTTCCACATTTACACTCTATTTTATACTTTAATAATACCAATGCTAAAGTGTTCAAGGCAACAGTTTTAGTGACACATAGATATTTTATCATCTATATCTAATGCCCTGGCCTGTTGTTGTCTACTGAACTTCAAGTGTAAAAATAACGCCGAATTACTGATATTATTTTGGGAATTGTTTTCAGACACACTTGGTGTTAACGTCCCTATGCGTGTTCGTGCATAGTGCAGTCCTGGCGCCGATGATTCGGAGGCATACCGGTTACGGCGTGTACGCTAACGAGCACACGCGGCCCTACCACCAAGTTGTATACGCGGCTATTCCTTTACACGGACCTATGAAGGTGCTTCACGTCCTGAACGCTAGACCTCTGTCCTATGAAAGTACGTACGAGTCGTCAGTCGAACATCCTATGTACGTGCGTGCTCCGTACCAAGACAATGATTACAACGAGTACGAGTATACAGAACCTGCTTACGAGGAACGCCCAGCGTATCTAGAGTCGTATCATTACGGTCCACATCAGTACACAGCGCCTACGGCGTCGGCCTCTGATGACGATGTCAAGATCATATACGCCCGTCCGAACCCTCGCGGAGGCTTCACATACCGACAAAGACCTTCAAAAGCAGCTCTAAAGAGAGTACCTGTGAGTACCGAGGCCTCGCCTGTCCTCCTCCGGGTGCACAAGTATAAGATCATCAAGGACAAATAGATTGTCAATCTGCAACATAACATGGTGGGATGTACATCTATGTGTACATCGTGGGATGTATGGCCAAATATAAAAATTTATTTCAATGTTGTAAACTAACTAACATTGTTCACTTGTGTTATCGTGTAAGTATTTATTGTTTTTGGTATAAAACTAGGCTAGTTTAGTTTTGCGTGGTAACTAATGTCATGGTGGGTGATTATTGTTTTACGAGAATTCAACTATCACTGTGCTTGTTTTACTTAATTTCTTGCAAACTAGATATCGATGTGTTGTTTAAAAGCTGTTTACTTTTATGTGTTATTTTTTATTATATATTTTAAGTATACAGTATGGAGTATTCAGAGGAGATTCCAAAGCACTGCCCCTATAGACAAGATGTTTTTTGTCGATTCTCTTTTTACAATCGCTTACGCCTCTATTATTTTATATTATTGTCTATAACTTTGTTTTGATAAGTAAGTAGTCCTTTAACATTCACGTTTTTAGAATGTCAACTTGGTTAAGGGAAATGCTAATCTGAACTTATAGCTTGACTTTTTTACAATAATAAAATAATGTTCATTACACTCATTAAAGACGGTGCTTTATTTAGAACACTTTAATCGTTAAGTTTAACTAGAGGTTATTTAATTGTCAGAACACAGTGTGGGGAATGTTCAGTTAAGGTATACTTAAGTAATGTAATGGGTAAATCTACTTTAAATATTGAAATGCATAAATTTAAGAATAGTAGATATTTGCTTACCTAAACCAACAAATACATTTTAGCGTTAGGTCCGAATACCCGTTCCTTCTCAAGTGCCACAAGTATGTATCAATAGTAAGAAAACTGATTTCTTTCTGCAACGCTTGTTTTTGTTATAGTTATCGTTACTTGATTGCTAATATCAAATCTTGTGTTTAAAATGCACACATGTTTATAAAAATTGTATACACAAAATAAATTGTTAATGAAAGTGTTATGACTTAATGATGAAGATGAAACTTATTGAAAAAAAAAACTTATGAATGATATCTATGAACGTTATTGCTGTAATATATATATTTTTATTGTTATCTGTTGTTTAACTATACTATTATCAGCCAAATGGGAAATTGTTATCGCTCTATTATACCTACCACACACTTACTCCAGGAGTTTGTCCTGGCAACCCGCCATAGAAGAAAACTGCTAAAGCACATTGCGCCAATTTCATTGACTTATGAAATGAAAGCTGATGATAATGGTACATGCTCATATTTAGTTGTGTTAAACAAAGGTAATTAAAGGCTTACAATTTGTTTGGTGTTAATTAATTGCGAACAAAGCTTCGTCTTTAGTTTTTCCGATATTACAAGACGAAATACATACTCGTATATAAAGTGGCACTTTTGAAGATGGTTTCAACATGTATGGCAGTCGGCCATATTGACTGATGTACTATTTCGATTATTGGTTCCTGTCGGCATGTTTTTTCTAAACTCCAATTACGAAGTAGCAATTATAGTAAGTATGAATTTCGAATGAAATGTGGCTACTTATTACAGAAATCTGTACAGATATCTACCGTGGGAGAGCCACGATGGGCCGGCTCGACCGGAGGATACCACACGCTCATAGAAAACCGATGTGTAACAGCGCTTGCGCAACGGGTAACGACGCTTCAGACTAATTGGCCAAAAGGGGATCGGAAATGACAGTTTTTGGACCAGAACAACTACTACCCTTGCTCCAAGGCCAAATAAAAACATGACTGCGCGCCAATACCGAAGTAAAAAACCCAAAACCGAATGGAAAAATAACGAAGGATGCAAGTAAACAAAAAGTGCAGTTCCGGTAGCATTAAAAAGACTAACCAGTCCGCAACCTGATTAGACTGAAAAGAGACGATCTCAGGAAGGTCATAGGTATCCTGACTGATCATTGTCTCCTAAACAAGTCCCTATTCACTATAGGCGCAACAGACAGCCGTCTGAGCAGGGAATGTGTGGGTTCAGATGAAACACGTTCTCACAGAATATAGAAGAGTGGCAGATCAAGGGTTAGATATCCTCCAATCAACATCACTCCCGGAAACATGTAGCTGAGATCGCCATCTAGGATGGTTGGAGTAAGAAGATGACAAAACCGCGTACAATGGGCCAATCAAGTGCGGGAAGAGCCCGGCAAAACAAATAAACAGACAGTAAGTTCAGTACTAACCTTTTATGTACATAAACACGGCATGATGGGATGTAAAAGTAGCAGAACTGGCCTACTCCTAAATATTTTGTTGTTTTAATCTATAGAGGCATGTGGTTCCTGCAAAAGGAGACAAAAAGATAGTCATGTTTGCAGGATTCTTGTAGCACATACAATTAAGTACTGTGCTGAAGTCTTGCGTTCGATTTCTGGGTCGGATTAATGTTTGTATGATCTACCCATATTTGTTTCGGAGTTTGAGTGTTTTCAAACTATAATATGTATGTATTTATTAATTTTATGAATTGTGAGTTCTATACTCATATAGGACGCATACTTGGTGAGATCTACAAATTGTTATTTTCCTGTGATACAAAATCTTACAGGCTGGCGCCATTCTATTTCATCAGCTCTTTGCTAATTAGAGTGCCGTCTAATATACTACACCTGCTTTGATACAACAAAAAGCAGACAATTTTTGTTAATTTCAAAATTACATTTAATTGTAATAAAAAGTAACTAAATTTTATAAATACATAAATATAAATAATAATAAAAAAACCGAGTAAGTAATATTTACATACAAAAGTCAAAAAACTCTTCCGCATCATCGCCTACTGGTGGCGTTCCCAAAAGACAGAGCATTGCCACGGTGAATAGCAATGCTAATTCTATAGGTTGAGATATTGTCGTTAATTGGTTTAAGTAACTACAAATGGTACTTGTTTTGATAGGTACACAGTTACCTGTTTAAAAATTATTAAGCGCCTGTGGCGCTCATAGCCCAGTTGCACTCGGTGATTAGAAACAATCATCGAGGGTACGCAACGATGGCGCAGTCAGTACCTGGATGGGTGACCGCTGGTGGCATGTTACCATGAGCGTCTCCGTGATTCGGAGGTCACTTTAAGCAGTCGGTCCCGGTTGTTATCATACGATGGCAGTCGTGAAGCTTAGTTGGAGGCCTTCGGGCGGCTTAAAAACATCCAACGGCAAGATTTACGTAGCCACAACGTATTCTTGCCAGTCCCCAACCCGCACTTGGCCAGCGTGGGGACGAATGGCCTTAACCCTCTCCTGAGAGGAGACCCGAGCCCAGCAGTGGGACATTATGGGTTGTTGTTTAAGCGCCTGTCAAAAAATATGAGCATTGCGCATATTCGCAGTATGTAAACATAAATAGGTATGGTAAAGCATTAGTGGTCATATAGAGATGTGTGCGACGGCGGTAGAGGCGGAGATAGTATATCTAAAATACTCGTAAACGACGTTTGAATTCAATTCTATTCAACAAATCTAAATATTTCAGGTCATTCTTACTGCTCTTGCCTAAGAAAGACTAGATGCTGTTTGTGGGGATCAAAGTTAATTGCTACGTCGCAAAAATTAGTGACTTTGCCAAATGTTAAATGTGCTCCAAAGGGTTTAAGGGATGCGTGCTATGGTATCCTATGATGCGTGTATGCGGTATGTGGTCACTGTCTGAGAAGTGGTGCCACCACAAAACTGCTACAGCAAGGAGTTAAATTGAAAAAAACAACTCTGACGTATCATTCCGGGCTACCTATTTTGTGGGATAGGGGGTAAAGGAGCAGACGTATTACCTGATGGTAAGCGATTTCTGCCGCCCATGGACACCCGCAACAACAGAATCGTCACAAGTGCGTTGCCAGCATTATGAGAAGGAGTACGTTCTTTTCTTGAACGTTTGAAGATCGGAAACACCGCAGGCGACAGTCCATTCCACAGTTTTGTTGTACGAGGCAGAAAGTTTCTAGAGAAGCGCACAGTTATGGATTGCCAACCATTTAAATGATCACATATATTTAGTCTGGCCATAAATACCGTTACAATTAAAAATAAACCCCCTACACAAGCACTTAATCGAGTAATCATACGCAAAAATGCCTTATATCATTTTGAAAAAAACTGATACTCTTACGCTGCTGGATCGATATTTACCAAACATAGTTAAGAACCATCTCAAGGACGCTTTCAAATGACAAAAACCGTAGGTATTGAAATCGATCCATCCGTTTGGGAACTACAATGCCACAGACAGACTACCATACACAGAGAATCAACGTCAAACTTATAACACCCCCGTTTTTGCGTCGGGGGTTAAAATATAAGTTTTGAATTAGGAATCTGTTATTTTTATACGATTGTTCATTAGTTTTCATATTTTCGCGCCTATATATTGTAAAATATTTTGTGATATTAAAATGGAGTGGGGTGATAAAGAGAGCCTGTCTTTAACAGAAAACTTAAAAGAATAGGGCGGTGTAATCAAAACATCTACTTATGCAGTTATGTGGTACGTAAAGGGAGGTCACAGAAAAATAAGATTTTTTTTACAATCGAAAAATATTTTAAGAAATAAAATGACCGTTTTTTGCTGAAAACTCTAAAGAAGCTACTCAATTAGTCAACGGAGTACAGCGGGGGCATTATCCAATTTCAGTGATGGTTTAGAGGGGTGTTAATTATGAAGGAGTGAATGAGCCATATTTTTGCGAAAAAGGTATTAAAACACCGGCACAAGTGTGTGAAGACGCCATTCTTGAGAAGATAGTTAAGCCCCTTAACAACACCATATTCAATAACCAAGAATGGTCCTTTCAGCAAGACTCAGCGCCGGGTCGCAAAGCTCTATCCACCCAATCTTGGTTAGAAACGAACGTTCCGGACTTCACTCCAGAGCTGGAGACTGCCCATCATCTAGTCCGAAATAAGCAACTAAAATAATTAGTTTTTTTATATTTGAGCCTGCTAAAGTGACTCTACTCTGCATGATGGAAATGACAGTGGTCACCAAACTCAATACGAACTGCAGACATTGTAACAATGCATCATGGTATCTTCGAATTTGTTGCAGACTGTAAAGAGTGATTGAATAGTGAGTGCAGTTTGTGTGAAGGTTGTTGGGGTGCGATTGTACGCATGCTCGTTGCACTGATGTTCAGCGGGTCCGAGAGCGAGCTTGCGCAACCGACTGCGCCGCCGTATATATACGGCCGGGAGACTAACACAGCATCACATAACAACAGATACCTAGAACACCAACATGAAATCCTTTGTGAGTAGCCACAATGTTTATCCTATATACATAATATTGTTTAAAAAGTATTAACTTTTCCTACAATCATTAGTCTGCATTTTAGGAAGTGTTTCGAAAATTAAATAAGGTTCCTTTAATTCAGAAAAACGTAGAACGTCACTTAATTTGTATTAACTTTCTTCTTTCTTCTCTACGTGTGGGAGTATNAAGCTAAATCTGGACACAGAACCAACGATCGTGCTCATCACATAATCATCTGTAGTCGGTGGGAATCGAACCACCGACCTGTGTTTTAGCTCTCAAGATCAATAACAACTAGTCCAACAGGTCCTTTTTCGGATGTCAATGGTAAGGCTAGGAGTACATTTTTTTTATGTAATCGCGGGCACGCGAACAAACGTGTTGCCTGATGGTAAGCAATTACCGCCGCCCATAGACATCTGTAACACCAAAGGCGTTACAAGTACGTTGCCGGCCTTTGGGGAATGGTTTGGTGGAGGATGGGTATGGGGGGAAGGGTTGGGGTATGTTCCTCCGGTATCCTCATTCACTCAGTGAAACACAGCGCAATCACTGTTTCACACCGGTTTTCTGTGAAGCGGTGGTATCACTCCGGTCGAGCCGGCCCATTCATGCATGCAGGATAAATTTTAATGGAAGATACTTGGTAGTATAAAAGGGATAGTGCTTATATGAAGAAGAGTGTTTAAGACTGTTTATCGTTTAAAGTTAAGGTCAAGCTAAATAGATGGCGTAGTGCCTTTGTTTGAGTGGCGATGTCGTTTGTTACTGAGTGCATATTAAATATTTTAACATTTTATTAAAGAATGAGCTATCAGTGAGCTATTAGCTAGATCAGAATACATTGGTTTTATTGATTTACTAGTATTTACATACATTACAAACAGTTCAGAGTGAAATAGTTCGAGAGGTCAACATTACTAGCTTCTTAATTAACGTTAAAAGGGTAAAGGGTGTTAGCAATGCAATAGTACCAGCAGGTCAGGATCACATACATACCTATAACTCCGTCCGGCTCTTAGCAGGTCCGAGCCCTCTAACCTCAATAAATATGAACTATCTTAAACCTCATTTATAAAACTTGATAAATACAAATTGAAACCTCTTTCATACTACCAAGTGTAATTTATTTTTATTTCCTGCCTCATGTTTTTGAACCCTTATAAGCGAAAATTAAAAATTATTTCTTGTTTGCATACAACATAAAATCTCATACTTTTAAAGCAATTTTTGTATTTATTTACTTAGACTTGCCATATATTTTGTAACAGAGAAAAACATTTTTTTTAATAATACCATACCATTAAAAATATATATAAAGCTTATTCGAAGTGGTCTCTATCGGTTATAATACAGTCCTTTAAACGTTGAGGCCAGTTATCAATAGCAGTACGCACTCTTTCTATATATCTTATAAAAATCCTCACTGAAAATTGTATGGATTGTTTTAGAGACTCCAAAATATCATAAAAAATGCAAGCCTTACTCTCCAAAACTGACCATAAATCATAATCCAGTGGATTAATATAAGAACTAGATGACAGCCAGTCTGATTTGCTCGTGCTATTGCTTTGCTAACACTCTTTACTCTTTTAACGTTAATTAAGAAGCTGGTAATGTTGACCTCTGGGACTATTTCGCTCTGAACTGTTTGTAAATACTGGTAAATCAATAAAACCAATGTTTTCTTTAATAAAATGTTCACATTTTTAATATGTACTCGCTAACAAACGACATCGCCATTCAGACAACGGCACTGCGCCATCTATTGAGCTTGACCGTAACTTGAAACGATAAACAGTTTTGAACACTCTTCTCCATATAAGCACGATCCCTTTTATACCAGTAAGTATCTTCCTTTTAAATTTGTCCTTCCATTCATGTACTCCTAGCCTTACCATTGACATCCGAAAAAGGACCTGTTGGACTAGTTGTTATTGATCTTGAGAGCTAAAACACAGGTCGGTGGTTCGATTCCCACCGACTACAGATGATTATGTGATGAGCACGATCGTTGGTTCTGTGTCCAGATGTAGTTTGGGAGATGTTTATCAGCAGTCCTGTAGCAAAAACTCTGCCTTGTGTGGGATGTGTGAAGTAAATACCCAAAGTAAAGCGCCCATTTGACAGCAGTAGGCTTGCCCCCTATTAAGTGGGACTGAAATTGTAGTCCGTATACGCATGCGTTTGTCA
Source organism: Hyphantria cunea (assembly GCA_003709505.1). Lineage (NCBI taxonomy): Eukaryota > Metazoa > Arthropoda > Insecta > Lepidoptera > Erebidae > Hyphantria > Hyphantria cunea. Next base: position 154,447 of record PKRV01001995.1, read on the forward strand.
TTACGCCTATACGAGTTGATTACGCTTAGGACTATGCTTACTTAGACTTAGGACAGGATACGGGAGTGTATGTACAGATCAAATAACCAAATAGGTAAACAAATGTTTATTTACAATTTTAAAACGTCACGAAACCATCTATTAGACTAGAACATTTACCACCAACCAGATCCGCTGGAGTAACCGCCACTGTATCCACCAGAGTATCCACTGGCATATCCACCAGAGTAACCATTCGAAATTGGCACAACTTTCTTAACGGTGATGACTTTGGGCTCGGAGATAACCTTGCGTACTTGGATCACCTGCGGTACGCTGACCTCGCGTTGTACGTTTACAACCTTGTTAACGGCGATGACCTTCGTGGTAGGGATGGAGTAATCACCGCTCCAGCCGCCGTTCCAGCCACCATTCCAGCCGCCGTTCCAGCCCCCGCTCAGTCCACTGTTGCTCCAGCCGCTGCTGTAGCCACGCTTCTCGCGGACCGTGCCACCAGCGCAGACCGCCACCAAAGCGCACAGAACCAGCTGATTCAGAGAAAATACACAATTATAATATTCATACTAACATGACATCACCATCATCAACAGCTCTTAACAGTCCACTGCTGTACACAGGCCTCTCCTTAGCAAGGAGTATTTGGCCTACTATATCACGCTATATCACGCTGGAAGCTGGAAGGTTTATTTCAAGTGTTCCTTCTCTTTGCCGAGGTAGTTGTTCTCCCTAAGTCCTCTCTTACGACACCCATGGCCTGAGAAGAGTAAATGACACACCGTATCCTTCATCCGTCACCACACGGACATGAACATGATAAAGTTAATTAGTTTGTTAACGGTGCTAATCTCAGAAACTTTCATACAGATTGGGATGATTATTTTGAGCATGAGATAGAGTAGTTATTGAGGATTAATACAGGGCAATAAAGCTTCACGCCTTTAGAAGCGGGACAGTAACTTAAATGTGGTTGAAACTGGAGCAACAGCTCGACAAGTAGACGGACAGACATATCGATGTATTTAAATTGCCAAAAAGATAATGTATGTTCGTTTCATTTTTTTAATTCAATAATTGTGTATACTTACGAAGGATTTCATGTTGTAGTGGTGATGTGTGGTTGTTGTGTGATGTGGTGTTGTACCCTGCTGAGTATATATAGTTGGTGCACGGCGCGTTGCGCAAGCGCGTCCTCGCTACCAGACATACTGACGCATTGGGTCCGGCACACATTTGTGTTGCAGATCACTGTCGTTTTAACATACGGCATTAAAAATTATTTAATAGATAATGGTCTAAAACTTTAGTCCTTGTTACAGACATATTTGTTAAACGGAAGTTCTATATCTATATCTATATCTAAATAAGGATAAACAGATTCTGTCATAGGTGAGTGTCAGTTAAGAAAAAAATACATCATGTCAATTAATATTTGTTTTAAATAAGCGACTCTCTGTTAATCTTTAAAAAGGGCTCTTAAACCTAAGGTAATAAATAATAATTGTCATATTACCACATTTTGCAGGTATCAAACTCAAAAATGTACACAAAATAAATAAAAGAATAGTGCGTAAAACGAACTTAGCCTATAGTGGTGTTCTATTTAAGTTAAGTGTTGTGGTTTCAAACCACACACTTGATCTAGAACTTGCGTGATCCACAAATTGTTGTTCTGAGTCTGGGTGTTCTTTGTGTGCAATTCATATATGATTGTACAGTTCTTCGCGACGCGGGATATATATTCCTATTATACATATATGTAGCCTGTTACACCCTTCCTCTGCGAACATCCCAGACCCTGTTTACACTTATACAATCTAACACTCACTAATAACTGTTGTCAGGTCCTATATTAATCTATCTTTTACACCACTAAGGTGGCAAATAAAGAGGTAAACCGTTTTCTAGGAAATAGTCATCATAGCCTAAAGTTTTTTTCACAAATTGATTGATAAGTTAGTTGTTTTTCCTGTAAAACATTTTCGTTTTTGTAACCTTAACTGCAGGAGTTAGTTTAGTACGCAGTAACGTTAACGTTACAACAAATTCACACATATTGTTGTTCTCAGTGTTGTTTGTGTCCATTTTATGAATATTTGTCAAGTCCCCTGCGGCGCTCTAAAACTGATCAAAAATCATAATCCAGTGGATTAACATCAGGGCTAGATGAAGGCCAGTCTTCAGCTCCAATGAAGTCCGGAACGTTCGTTTCTAACCAAGATTGGGTGGATCGAGCTTTATGACCCGGCGTCGAGTCATTATGAAAGGACCATTCTTGGTTTTTGAACATGGTGTTGTTAGGGGGCTTAACTACCATCTAAAGAATGGTATCTTGATGCACTTGTGCCAATGTTTTGATACCTTTTTCACAAAAATATGGCTCATTTACTCCTTCATAGCTAACACCTCACCGAACCATCTCTGAAGTCTGACAATGCCCACGCTGTATTCTGTGACTAATTGAGAAGCTTCTTTAGAGCTTTCTGCATAAAAACGATCACATTTTTGTTAAAATATTGCTCAATTATAACAAAAATCTCATCCGTAAACACAAATTTTCTGTGACCTCCCGTGCGTATCTTTTATAATTTTTCAGTTAAGAAATTACCAATGCGTCAAGTCCCAAGTCATCTTTAAGAAAACGTGACGTGGTTCTAGGTGCTATCTTCATCTCTCGAAATAAAATCTTTTGCTTTCGGAAAGGATTTCTTCCATTACTTTCCCGTACTGCTTTCATAGCCTTTTTCGTACGAACACTACTTGGACGGCCAGATCTTGTACTGATACAGACAGGGAAGATTTCATTGTGTAACTGTCAATAGCCCAGTAAACACACATTTGATTAATACCAAGCGTATAGAGGATTTTAAAATTTGTATTTGTTTCCATACCTACTTAACTTAGTGCAATCACAGCGATTCGGTTCACCACACTCCATTTTTCACAGCTCCAAGGAACAGTAGACCTGAGTATTTGATATGAATTTCAACTTGATATGTGTTCCTGAGAAAAAGGGTTTTGAGAGACAGACAGATAGACAGCAAAGTAATCCCAAAATGTTCTTTTGAGGAACGGAACCCTAATAAGATTCCGATGAATTGATTAAGATTACATTTTTTCTTTGCAATCTCTTGAATCGTGTCTTATCGATTTATAAAAATTGTTTCTAGTAAAATAAAGCTAAAGGTGTCTTTATTAATAGGGAACCATATTTATAGAATCATTATAATTATCGGTCCGTTGTAGTCCATTGTTGGAGATGTCAGAGTTCCATGTGCTACTGTTTGCATCCAGTATCGCCGCTGGTCCTTTATGCTAGTCTTAACAGTTACAAACCATGAGGAAGTTATATACACAATTGATTACTTTAAATCTCCGACCTAATTTCTGCTATCCAACAAAACTAATTTTATAAAAACGAAATTAACTTCACAATTTTAAGCAATTTGATATCTCGTCTATAACTGTTCTAAGTGGTACAAGAACAAATGCGCAAAGATGTGGTCGGCTAACGCGTTGAGCGGTTACTGCCACCCACCTCTACCTGCAACACATGTGCGTTGCAATGTACATATACCACCGAATGGGTTCGTTGCTGTTACTCCTTATTAGATGTTTTCTAAACTGAAATCTTTCTAAGAGGACAGTGCTCTGACCACTGATTGTACGCACTATCTAAATTCAATTTTGTACTATCTATTATGTACTAAAATGACCTTAAAAATAAACTTTTATACGTACATTATTAATATTGGCTGCCCAAGAGGGGGAGCCTTGAAAGCCTCCTTCCCTCCTGACCTCACTCTTTTAGGGAGAAGTAGAGAAAGAATTGCTTGATATGATGATGTCATCCCGGTCGATTCGATCCGTATAAGTGCCAGAGCATGGTTCTTCCACTGCCACCGTCACACACTCCCTTATCGTCCAACACATCTTTGTTTATGTACATAATTTGATTTATATATTTTACTTACACTTGTAAATATTTCCCTAAGCGCAAATGCTACACATTGATTTACCTCTTGATCACTTCATTATCACTTGATTAAATATATTCTCACACTGCGATATTTTTATGTACATCATAACATATTTTAACGCCATCTAACGAAAACAAGGTGAACTACATATGGTTTTTGTACAGCACTTAAGAGGTTCTCGCACTTTTTAAAAAACGTTTCACAAACCTCAGCAGCTATTGAGCAGTAGTGAGCAAAATCCAACATGCGAACTGAGGGCTTCTGTTTTAATGTTTTAAGAACGTTAAAATGTATTTCATTCGATCATTGATTGTGCATAAACGATTTAAGAAGCATGATATTATTTGCAACCTAAAGGATAAACCAGCTTGAGCTTTTTAAGAACTTCTGTTAGAAAGTTAACATTTCTAATGGTTTTATTACGCGATACTATTGCAACAGTTTTACGAGTTCCTTGAAGTAAAGTTGAACAACCTCAGTGACTACCTCCGCCGGTATAGATCCCTGAATGCGTGTCATTATTGCATCATTTGAGTGTTCCATTTCCTTTCGTGTCATAAACTAACAACTTCTCTCTGTTGTGATATAAGGTATCACTTAGAACACCACACGCTTATTAACTGATTTTAAAAAAATAGAGGAGGTAATTCGAATGTATTTTTGTTACCTCTGAACTTTCGACTGGGTGAACCGATTTTGATGATTCTTTTTTATTTGAAAGCTGATCATTCCCGAGTGGTCTCAAGTCAATTTGATCTAGTTTGTGAAGTTGAATTCCTTTGTTATTTTTTTATCTTGTATAGATTTATAACATTGCAGTGCCAACAGAAGCGAGTTCATCCATAGACGTAGCGAAACCTCGGCGGTTGTATTGTTGTAAGCTTTCACCTCGCCGTTTCGTACTGCCCTAAGTGTTGTGGGTTCGGTCCCCACGTAGGGCAACACTTCGTGTGATCCTCAAATTTTTATTCTGAGTCTGGGTGTTCTTTGTATCCGTTTAATATACGTTTGTAAAGTTCACCGCGACACGGGATGTATTCTTAGTACGAGAGCTGTTGAGTTACAAGAAACCTGAACTATAAACTCCTGAACTTCCCAAGTTTTTCTAAGCCGCTATAGTTTTTATCCAAAGCTCATCACAGGGACTACTACCAGGCTTTTTTTCAGATTTTTCGAGATACCCATTTAGCTTTTAGAGGTGGGAGTGGTGACGCCCTCTTTTAACAAAAAAATGCGCTTTGTATAAGAATATCGCGCAAACTGATTCCTGAGTCCATAAATAGTGTGGCCACCTCTCAATGTTTTTAAAAGATCTATCTAATGATACCCATGCTAAGTGATAGACGTGAGAGAAAAAAAACCTTATTTAGGAGTAAGGGGACCAAAAAAAATATTTTCTTGGGTAAGGCACTTTGTCGACAGGGTAAATACACATATCTATAAAAAGTTTCATCTTTTTTACCTAAACGTTTGGAAGCTAAACTGAGGATGGACGGACGGACGGGCAGACGAACGGATATGACGAAACTGTGAGGGTTCGACGGAATCTAATTTTGGATTAAATAGTCTTTTACGTTAAAATGTCACAATAACACTTTCTTAACAAAACTATTTGTTTAGCGACAAGACAACGGCAAGGAGACCATTTATTCGTATATCGTTTTATGTTATGTTTTATGTTATCTTATGAAAATAATACACCCAAACAAAAGATGTGTGTCCATTTGAAAACCTCTAAATCAGATTCATTGAACAAAGTTCGACAAATGATAGTCTTTCGATGATACCATCATCTAGCGTATCAGAGTCCACTGCTGAACATATGTCTCTCCAATTACAAGATATATTTAATCAATTCGAAGGTATCTATATACATATAATATTCCACCCGAATCCGTAAATTATTCAAAGGTGGTATATTTTCACACTATGATTTCTTAGCTTTTTTCTCAAGGTTCTTCTCGTAGCCCCCAGTTACAGGTCTCAGGGTACTTCTATGTATCTTTTTTAGGATAGCAAATTACTAAATAAATGGTTGGTTTTCAGATTTGTAAAGAGAATTAATTCTGAGTTCTGTAGGTTAGGATTCGACACCAATGTTTATCAGTTGCACCTTTCTTTATCTCTTGAAAATTGAACTTTGTAAATTTTGGATAATGAAACAGAGTTTAAAAATAGAGTGATTGAATAGTGAGTGCAGTTTGTGTGAAGGTTGTTGGGGTGCGATTGTACGCATGCTCGTTGCACTGATGTTCAGCGGGTCCGAGAGCGAGCTTGCGCAACCGACTGCGCCGCCGTATATATACGGCCGGGAGACTAACACAGCATCACATAACAACAGATACCTAGAACACCAACATGAAAACCTTTGTGAGTAGCCACAATGTTTATCCTATATACATAATATTGTTTAAAAAGTATTAACTTTTCCTACAATCATTTGTCTGCATTTTAGGAAGTGTTTCGAAAATTAAATAAGGTTCCTTTAATTCAGAAAAACGTAGAACGTCACTTAATTTGTATTAACTTTCTTCTTCCTTCTCTATGTTTGGGAGTATGCCATAACGTTTAAGGGATGTAAATATTAAATAGGAAACCGAACGAACACGCGCTGTGTAACTTGGGTCGATCGTTTTTATTTGAAAACAAAGTAACCGGTTCCGACATTTTCTTTTGCGTTTTAGTAATATAACTTAAATCTAAATATATTTTGGTAACATATCTATCGTGTTCAGGTGGTATTGTTCGCTATGGTGGCGGTGTGTGCCGGTGGCGCCATTCGCGAGAAGCGCGGCTACACCAGCGGCTGGAGCGGCGGCTACGGCGGTGGAGCGAGCGGCGGCAGTGGCTACAGCGGGGGCTTCTCCGCGCCCTCGGCTCAGGTCGTTTCCGTCAACAAGGTGGTGAACGTGCAGCGCGAGGTGAGCGTGCCGCAGGTGGTGCACGTGCGCAAGATCGTCTCTGAGCCGCGCGTCATCACCGTCAACCAGGTGGTACCCGTCTCCAGCGGCGGATACAGCGGCGGACTCTCAGGCGGATACTCTGGTGGTCACGGTGGCGGATATTCCGGTGGATTTGGGGGTGGTCACTCCAGCAGCGGTTGGTGGTGAGCGCTATAGTCAATGTGAAAACTGCACAGGATTATATTAAAATAAATATTTTCTAATTGTTAAATATTCTGTTTTTATAACTCCTAATTCCCGTTGCGAATAACAATATTTATAATTAACAGATTATTAAGATGTAAGGTGCTTTTGATGTTAAGACCGCTTAACAGTTATTGTTCATTACCCGGAGAAGCTTAATTTTGTCAATTCAATTCAAACGATAGCTCATGAAATGTAGATACAGCAAAATAATTTTCCAAATTTTTAAAAATATAAATATTGATATATTTTATAAACTTGTCATAACATTGCCTTGGATGACGAATATAGATAAAAAGTTAAAATTAAAAACTGAAACTTTCAGCCCATTGAAAAAAAATTTGTAAGCAATAGAACAAGAAAGAGAAGGATGTTATCTCTTTTCTTCTTATTTACACATATTTGGAAACAGGAAACAGCTGGTTAGATAATTGTTTTTATTCATATTGAACCAGACTAGGAATAAATTGTCTCAACAATCTCTGTAGATCTAATCCATTATATTTTTAGCAAAGATAGAATACACATACACACAAATACACATACATACATAGGTATACACTAAATGTAGCTACAGTCGGCTACAGCAAAGTGTAGTTTTAGAAATAATGAATAAAACAAACAAATATAGTGTACATCAAAATATAGTTTGATCTCTGTGGTAGATGGCTAAGAAACCGACGCGACGTAATGAAGTAACTGTAAACAGACCGCATGTTTATTCCTCGACAACGTCTATACAATTAATTAACATTCAAGTGTTTATTTGTAATTTCAAATAAATAACTTTTCACTAAATTGACAAGAAAGTATTCGGTATTCATACTGTATATATATAAGGTTGTGACGACTTTCACACACAGCGCAACAGAAATATACTACAGCGCCATCTACCGCAGATACGTAAACTACGATGTAAAGCACTACAAGAAGAAACTATCAACCCTGCATCATGCAACATAAATTCCAGCGCCGCTTAATATATATGACATGCCAACTTCATGCGCCGTTTCACGAAAGGAATGGTTGAGCGGGCCGACTTCTCAAAATTCAAACACCTGGTGAGCAATGCCCCTCTCTCCCACCCCGATACGACACTGGTCGTCGGTAGGCAATCAAAATGCCCCGCTCATGAGCTCGCCATAGCAACACAGAGCGGAGCGCCTCACTAATACAACGAATCACCTACCACTCGCAGGAGGCTCGTCGATCCCTTTCCTGAGGTTGATCGGGCGGCCTAGCCTAGGTGCACAAAAGCTCATTGACCGACTCAAAGCAGTGTGTCGCAAAGATCAACAACTATAAGGAGTTCAGCACTCCCAATAGTCTCCCCGCCCTCCTCAATCGTGGGCGAGAAGACCCTCGACAGCGAGCTGTTTCACCCTGGCTCGCAGGTATGACCACCTCATCTGGTCGGAGGCCTTCCTTTGTGTTGGAGGGACAAGTGACTCGTTCCTCCACACGGTACTTAAATCAAAAAAACAATTTAAAAAAATAATGTCTGTCTTTCTGTCTGTTGGCTGGACCAATTTTGACAGGATATGAAGATTTCACTGGTATGTAGCTGATATACGGAGTAACTTAGGCTACTTTTTGATAGGTAGGCGGATTCGCAGGCTAATGCTAGCATAATTTATTTTTAGAAATGGAAATATTTGTACATGTAAGTCTATATTATTATTATTATTAATATATTAAACCTTTCAGTTTTTGCGTTTCTCGATTCACCCCATATTAGAGCACGCACTTCGTTGCTCAACTTACTTTCTCTTGATTCATAAAAATAAAGACAAATAAAAATACAAGAGAATACAGACGTCAGCGATTGTAGAAAGGGAATTGGCGTGAAACACTTGCAACTAAGCTGAAAAAAGCATAAGTATTCAAATTGTAATAATGTAACTTTCATGAAAAAAAATGTAGTCGAATTAAGAACCTTCTCCTTTTCCGAAGTCGTATAAAAACTTTTGTACATCGCAATATTTTAAGGTACATTTGAAAGTACTATATATAAGCCGATACACCTTTGTTTGTCTGTTTGATTTGTTTGTTTTGATCCACGAAGATGACAAATGTTAAAAGTCAGATGAAAGCTATCGTACCTGAGAATAAACCAAATCATAATCAATTACATTTTTAGTAACTTAAGTGCCTTCATCTATCTTGAATAAAATCTATAACAAAAAAGTGCGAACGCGTAAATAACTGTCTCGCAAGACGCGCGCATGCGCTCTGCACTAATGCACTTTCATTGTTTCACAATGACACCCACACTGATTACTACACGATAACGAACCACTGAACACAGCCTTCGCTTTATCATATCTCGATCAACGCTTTGTGAAACAATATAATTACATTTTAAAAAAATAGATTTAATTTTTTACCAGTTTTATACCGATAACTAGTGTTGTTGAGAAATATCAAATATCCGCACTAATCTATAACTGTGTTGCGTAGCACTTAGCCGCAGCCTTCCTTTCGTCTCGATCAACCTTGGGACTACCACACCGGACCTTCATTACCTTCCTAATAAATACTAATATTAAAATTGACCATTTATTTTATGTTATATGTAAGTATTGCCCACGGCTCCGTTCGCGTGTTTATCGGTTCTCGCGATCAAAAGTAGCCTTTTTTTACATGTGGTAGCCCCCTCGGGCCTTCATCCTGCTTTGCGGCGGGGCGGTGTGTCGGAATCGAATCGACTAAAACCACACGGTGTGCCACTCTGCGCCTGAGACGGGAGAGATCCGGGTACCGCTTTCTTACGCCATCCGGACCCCTTCCGACGCCTGCCTGCACTGAAGCGGGTTCCATCGTTTGATGGTAAACTCTCAATTTAGGCGATGTACGGGACTCGCGTAACGTCACCCCCTCGCGGCTGGCCTGTGAAGCGGAAGGAGGGGAAAACCCGTCCCGCCCATCCGCGGCCACACTCAGGGCGGCTGGAGGCGCTGATAGGTGCGCCTACGCCGCCCGGTTCGCCGGCGGAGGATCGGGTACGAGTGGAGATCTTCCTCCCGGGCTTTCTCCGCCGCCTCCTTCTGTGAAATGACTTCCTCGCAGAAGGTCGCGACCGCGACGAAACTGCTCTCGCCGCCGGCCATGGAGCGTACGACGGCCGGCAGCGAGAGATCTCCTCCGATGCCTGAAGTGAGGGCCCGACGCTGCGGCGCCCAAGCGGGGCACACCGCCAGCGTGTGCTGGGCCGAGTCCTTACTGCAGTCGCAGTGGTGGCAGGCGGGACTCAATTCCCTCCGCGCGACCGAGTGCAGGTACTTCCTGAAGCAACCGTGCCCGGAAAGCACCTGCGTCAGTCGGAAGAAAAGGGTCCCGTGCTGCCGCCCTGCCCACTCGAGGATGACCAGCTGGAGAGCCTCCACGGTGGCGAAGCCAGCACGTGGAGCCTCCAGCCGCGAAGACCAACGAGCCATCGTGGCTCGACGGGCGGCTTCACGCCACTCGCGTACCTCTTCGGGCGGAGGGCGCAAGCCACTCTCCGCCCGGAATTCAGCCACCCGTCGATAAACTTCGGCGAGCACTTCCGCCTCCAAATCCCACGGGGGTGTACCGGCCAAGGCGCACGCCGCCTCGGTCGACACCGTGCGGTATCCGCGTATGGCTCTGACCGCCAATACCCTCTGAGTCCGCCAGAGGCGCACTTTATTCTGGGCGGTCAGAGCCGACACCCACACCGGTGCGCCGTACAGCGCCATCGACCGGACAATCCCCGTGAAGAGGCGTCTCGTTGTGACACTGGCTCCACCCAGATTGGGCAAAAGTCGCCCTAGGGCGGAGGCAGTATCGACCAGCTTGGGAGCAAGCTGTCGGAAGTGCTCGTTGAAGAGCCACCTACCGTCGAGGATCAGGCCCAGATACTTCATCTGGGCCCGAACCGGTACGAGGACCGAGTTGACCACTATGGAGGCGCCGGGGGGCGGCCCACGACGGGGCCCATGGCGATGAAAAGTAGCCTGTGTCTAGCCTTCCTCAAGACTTAAAATATCTCTTTGCCACCAATTGAGATCGGTGCAGCGGTTTAGCCCTGAAAGCGTAATATGGACAGATCGGTAGGTTAACATACTTTCGAATTTATAATATTAGTATGGAAGTATGGATAAATGCGTATATGTATGTATTAAACGACGATACTAATATGTGAGGGCACAAAATGTTTTAGCAGCTGGCAATTTGGGACTCCTAGTAGGTTAAAGTAGCGGAACCATGGTTGACACCTGTTTAGCACAGTGCTAAGCATTCTGGGAGAGCCGCCCTATGAGGGTCCAGGGTGCAACCTAGTTTCACAGAATACTGGTATTAAAAGCAATCTTTTCAAAGCTTTTCATTATATGATAAACATTGGGAGACATATCCTAAACCTCGAAACATGAATCCTCGTTTCCAAATTTTATCTGTGAGTATTCTTTCTTGTCTCTATGAACTGTCTCAGTCCCCGGACAGGGATGATGCACCTTGCTTGAAACATGAAGTGTATTTCAGTTGTACATCTTACAAATGTTACGAACAGCCCAACTTAGTTCCACTCGGTTTACGTCCGTTAAAAATTTAATTACCAAGTAACTTTCCATTTACCTTGTTATATAGGTGTTTGTTGCTAATTACATACTGGTTTGTTAAAAAGATTTACATCTAAATTTATTGTATAATTTTAGAAATCTTGTGGAATGGCTGTAACGACATTTGCGCCGAGTATTCCCTTATATATAGCTATCTACACATTAAGTAGAAAGAATATCGTAAGTTCTTTGAAGGGTTCTGTACCTCAAAAGGAAAAAATCCCGCCAAGTCCGAGACAGACAACCGAGACTTCCGTACAAATCTCTATTTGATGTAACTAAAAATGTACGCTTTTCGTAATTTTTCTTTTATCTATGCTATAAAACGTTGTTGCGTTGCAAATTTTAAGACTGGGAGTTCAGGGAAATTTGCAGCATCTTTTGATTGCGTTGCCTTAGATGTTTGACTTTTTCACATCCCTAAGGGAAAATAGACCTGAGAATTTGATATAAATTTCAGCTTGGTATCTCCACGCGTTCCTGAGAAAAGGATCTTGACAGACAGACAGACGGACAACAAAGTGATCCTATAAGGGTTTGAGGTACGGAGCCCTCTTTCCACTGTGCTAAGTGTTGTGAGTTCAAATCCCACATGTGATAGCATTTGTGTGGTCGACTAATTACACGGAGCATATTGTTGTTCTGAGTGAGGGTGTTCTTTGTGCCTGTTTTATGTATATTCGTAAAGTCCCCCGTGATACAGGGATGTTTATTCCTAATGAAGGAGTCGTATTTTTTAAAAAAAACGATAACCAAAATAAAACGAAACGTATCCGTAGATTGTGATTTATATATTTTTGGTTGATAGTAACTGATAATGAATTTTCATAGGTAGCAGAGCCCCTGAAAAGTGACCTATGTCTAGCAGTGTACTATTTAATGTTGGTGATGAGGTTCTAGAAAATTACTACGGAAAATGCTTTACAGTATTCTAAAATCCAATACGATCTCTATTATCTAGAATCAGCAGGATATTGAACTCCTTACCAGCTACAGATAGCAGAAAAGTTTCTTTATAAGATTATTTTAGAGTTATTTCATAGCTAGGAGTTAATTCATACCATTTTCATCTTTACCAATAAAAATAATTGAAGTGTCTTTTTGTAATTTACAGCGTTTCACTAAATATATATGAAAGTATACACCATACTTACCCGATACTGTGATACAAGACATGAATATTTAAAAGTTTAATGCTAATTAAATTCGTAAAGCTAATCTCTGGAATGGCACGACCGACTTTGACGGACTTTCACTGGCTGATAGCTGATAATATAGGGAGCAACTTAGGTTACTTTTAAGACCAGTATCCCCACATACCATTATCCGCGATTTTTGCTGCGAAGGTACATCAACAACCGCGGGGCTTAGCTGCTCTACTCTCAATTTTCCAAAGCTCTCTTTATCTACTGTAGCGCAATATTAATAATTTAATTATTTCTTTACGAAACAGAAGTTATTACAAGAATAACATCAGGTACAGCAATTAGGAATATTTAATTAGCCACATTAATATAACATAATATGCGCTTAAATATTTTGCAACATAGTAACTGCAACGTAGCGTTTTTTATTTCTTAAGTATTTTAAACGGTTGTTGCGTTCCTAGCCGATTTTCAGCCACGGCGGCCATTTTGAACGGAGACCAGGTTACTATCCGGGACATAAGCACACAAGTTTGTGCGCAAACATATATGCACCCTCTGTTCCCTTACTCTCATAATCCGGAGGGACGGCTACCCGACACGATCGGGGAGCGATCAGTCACAGGACCGACGGTTTTGCGAGCTCTCCGAAACACGGGGTTCAAACCCCAACTTACAAACTCAGAGGTGTTTTTATTAATAATTATAGAAATGCTGGCATGAGTTAGGGATCAAGAATAGACGAGTTACCTGATGGTTAGTGACAATCGTCATACAACTAACCAATAACAGTCACAAGTGTTTTGCGACCCATAGATGTTCCCCTTCAAGGACTAGAAGAAGGTGAGAATTTGGGATTCGGCAAACCCATTGACTCGGTGGAATGCATAGAAAGAATAGCATAAAATATACAAATAGGCGGACAAACCGAGGAGGTAACTAGGCGCGTGCCCTATCAGAATACCTGTGCTGTAATTCCATTATGTCACAGCAATATGCTGAGACACTTTAATTACTTTTAAATTATATTTTATCCATGTGCTATCCTGTGAATGTATATCGTTAATCTGTGAGGCTGTGATATCAGTTTGGTGGAGTTAGCTCAGTAATTCCAAAGTTCGATTCTGCCATCTCCAAATAGTAGCTGCCCTACGCAACTTGGTCAGAGTCTCTTTTCAATCATGCTCGGCTCTTGTGCGCTCCATCAGGCAGAGTAGAGACACCTTGGAAGGCTCATACTTACAAAAAAAACATAACGACTGTCGATAAAAGAGAAAAAACTCATAACTTAGAATGTTATTTTTAAAAATTATATGTAAAATTAGAAATTTCATAGTTTTTAAGTAAAAATATCAACACCAAATATTAGCATGCCGGTGACGCGAAGCCATATGATTTTATTTACCAAAAAGTGCTGAACGCGGCCAAAGAAGTTTTCACTTCCAAAATGTCATGTTAGCGACGCGAGTTCATAAGATTTTCTGCTACCAAAAAGTTCTCAACGTGGCTAAAAAAGTTTTCACTCTAACAACTTACAAAAAGTAGCCTATGTAGACAAAGGCTACAACTTGAACACCTGTACAACCTCTGATCCAAGATATATGTGAATCATGTAAAGCACCTCAGTCCAATTAATTTAAACAGTGTATTCAAATAATTCGCTCGTATGAAAGTTACATATCACTCGCTGAAATAACGCTCTTTGGGCTCGAGGACGCTCTTACGCAAAACTCCGTGGCATTAGTATAAATACACCACTGGGGAGACAACACATCATCACACAACAATCAAACAACCATATATCAACATGAAATCCTTCGTGAGTATCTTAGAATTCAATTAATTTCTTTTTATCATGTTAACGTTTCATAATGATTGTTTACCTGCATGCGTGTCGGGATGGCTGTAATAAATGCGTGTGTCAGCTTGTTGTTTATCCTGAAACTTTGAAGATATTCTGTCAGGGATATAGAAAAAGGCAATCGGTACTTGTAGCTCTACCATTATTTCGAAAAAAATAACTACATTCAATGTATACTTATACTGTACGCTTACTAAATGCTGTGTATAAGCATACCAAGGCGAGGAAAGCTAGCCAAGATTAAACAAGATTTTCTCAAGTTTGCGATATAGGATATTTCTAACAACATTGCAAGACACAAAACATGATAATGGTCTGCTGTCGGCTCCTAAAGTACTCTGTCACTCTCTATTTAACTGATTCGGTACTCTATTCTGTTGATACAAGTAGAGATAGAAGAGCAGATTTATAAAAGACAACATCACTGAATCACATGTGATAAGCCACTTCAAAAGTATGAAAAATTTATCAGCTGTTAAGTTTTTGACTGTTGTTTTAAGAAAATTTTATGTCCCTTATGTACAAAATATGTTGTTTTAGGTCCTGTTCGCTTTGGTGGCGGCCTGCGCTGGTGGCGCGATACGCGAGAAGCGTGGCTACAGCAGCGGCTGGAGCGACAGTCACAGCGGTGGATTCAGTGGTGGACTCAGCGGTGGACTCAGCGGCGGCAGTGGTGGCTACTCAGCGCCCTCCGCGAAGGTCATCTCAGTTCAAAAAGTAGTTAATGTGCAGCGCGAGGTGAGCGTGCCGCAGGTGGTCCACGTGCGCAAGGTCATCTCCGAGCCCCGCGTCGTAACTGTCAACAAAGTCGTAGCTGTCTCTAGCGGTGGAGGCCTCTCTGGTGGATACTCTGGCGGTCAGAGTGGTGGATATTCTGGAGGCTACAGCGGTGGACTTTCTGGTGGATACTCCGGCGGTCACGGTGGTGGCTATTCCGGAGGATACAGCAGTGGTCATTCCAGTGGATCTAGCAGTGGCTGGTGAATATTCTAGTCAGGAGCATGACATCGCGAAATGTGAACTATCTAAATAAATGAATGTTACTATTTCTAAATACTTGTATTTTTTTAATAACTTGATCCTTATTCTTTGATACTGAAGTACCTACCTATGTTTATTTCATTGTGTATGTGAAAGTCGCCACAAACTCAACTAAGGCAAGAATTGGAATTAAAAACTGAATGTGTTAAATGTGTTACTGCACAGTTAGATATTTTGGTACTGCATAAAGTATTTTCATAGAACAATAACAAGTTATTATATTATATTTTAAGGTAACTTAAATATTCCTAGAAAATGTGGGAACCAAGAACCACGAAAATTATGTATTTATCTGATGTTTAATAGTTAATTAACAAAAATAAAACTACAAAATAATAATAAGCAATCCACCATGTTAAGTTAAACACCAATCGGAGAGAGCTACGTCGTTTATGTGTAAAACTCACTTTGTTCGGATATAATCGACGATCACTTTACTGTTTTTAAGAGCTATAATCGACGCTGGTTGACAAATAGTGACGTCGCGTCTTACACAAATAGACGCCATGACACCACCGAGCGTTTTCTCGTGAATTTTAAACTTTAAAATTTTCTCCTACTAAAACATTATTTTTGTAGAAATATAACTGTTTTTGACAAAAGGAGATTCTTCCAAATATCATATAATATTTTAGTTTTTAATTTTTTTTTATGTGTATAAATTAGTTATCTTGCCTATTGTTATGTTACTACTAACTTTACCTTTTATACTGCGGGACAAAAATAATAAGGTGCTATTTTCTGTATTTAACCACCAACAACGTTTAAACAAAATATCACGAGGATCTATCTAGTAAATAACGTTTCGAATACAAAATAGCACCCACATTTATATCATCACATCTTTTATCAGCGGATCAGAGACGCGTATAATACTTACAGTTTGCAGATTTAGTTACAACTTAACACGGAACACCGGACCGTGGCTACTAGATAATATTTGTACCAGATGAAAATCGATCTTATAACTTCTGGTTTAGCGGTTAGCATCGCTCTCATTGCTACATTTGGCTTTAAATTAACAGATTGTTTTGTATTAAGTAAGATCAATAATGTGAGAAGACAAGTTTGGGTTGATTTCCACAAGGAAATCTTATGGCAGTTGTTCCGTGTGATAAAAAAACCGAAATACGGCCGTATCGTGGTAGATTTAAAGTCGGCCCCTATCTAATGTCTCAGAGAACGAAGTATTCCATCCTTAGCTATTATACCTTTAACACCTGGCTGAGGTACAATAAAGATTCAGAGGCCTCTATCCATGTACTATGATAATTATAATGATATATATCTGAAGCTATTTACTTGTTTAGCTGAACGCGCAATTCTCAGGATTTATTAGTTGGATTTAATAATTCTTAATCGAGGATAGCTCATTTATCGAGGAAGGCTATGGTCTTAATATCATCAAGTTATCACGAGCACCCAGTACTGAAAGGTGTTACAATTGGAGAAAAATTCTTAGTTTTAAATGTTTAAGAGAAACACACATCTCTAATTAGTTATTGTGCACAGTAATAGGTTACTGTTTTATTGGCTTAGGTATACTGTTTAGACGCTTTTAGATAGTTTTATACAGAGGAGACCTAAATGGGCTGCGTAAGAACTTAAGTGTTTAAATCGAAACATATACCTACCTATAAATCGCTATCGTTATATTTTAATTTCTTTATTTAAAGGCGACTGCCACATTTGAAACAAAAAGTCGCGAGAGAATTTAAAACATTCATAAAACGGACACAAATAACACTCAAACTCAGAACATGTGGATGGAAGATCGATCAAAGTGTTGTCCTTATGGGATCGAACCCACAGACGTAGCTGAGCAATAGAAAGCGGCGAAGAAATCCCTTATAACATCACTAAGCACTGGTTGCTTGTAAGAGATTGCTTCCTGGCGATAAGGCCGCCAATTGTACTTTTGTAACTGTATAACCTAGCAATGAATCTGGTGTACAATAAAGAGATCTATATATATATATACATAAGCTTCTCGTGCATTCATCTACCTTTTTCAAGTGAAAATAAATATATAAATCTCTCATCATCTCGCAGAATTCTTAATGGCTGCTTTTTGTTCCTATTTGTTTTACAAAATAATAAGTTTCTATTTTTGCAGTAATAAAAAATAATATAATTTGATGTCTAAAAACCAAATATTTAAAATTTCTACATGAAACACGGCAATAATAACAATACTGTACCATGAAACCAATGACCCAAACACTCCACTTTAGGTACACCTCTCAATCGCCTGAGCGCTTCGACCCTCCCGCTGAACTGGCTACATTGACTGACACCGAAGAATAGTTGTAGATTTAATAATAATTAGACACAAAGAAATGTAATCGTTTTATTTTATATTCGTCAGAATATAGTCTGTATGATGACTACACGATTGGCATAGTGGTTTCAGTGGTCGCCACAGTACTTCCTACTGCGCCAAGTGTTGTGGGTTCAAATCCTACATGGGACAACATTTTGTGTGATCCATAAATTGTTGTTCTAAGTCTGGGTGTACTTTGTGTCCGTGTCATGTATGTTTGTAAAGATCCCCGCGACACAGGAAACTATATTCCTAATGCGAGAGATGTCTTTATAAAAAAAAAAAAGAAGTATGAAGTCGTTTTTTGTAATTTTCTTGTGATAGAACTTCTACTTCAGCCTACTGCGTTCCACTGTTTAACGTAGGCCTCCCTAAAAAGCACCAGCCATCCCGGACTTTATCAGTCCATCGGTCGCCAGCCATTTTTAGTACTACTGCATCTTCCCAACCATGAAGCTTTATGAATACTATCAAGTGCCTACAGTTAGGCAACTATTTGTGCAAGCTTCAATACTTAGACAACATGCACTTACCCATTACACACGAGAGAGTATCCGCCGCAATAAACCCATCGTTCTGACATCTTAAATAAATACGTCAATTTGCCGTCAACTACTTATTTTGCTGGTACCTTATTTATACAAAAAAATAATAACATTTTGTCTTCTTATCAATACATTCATACCAAACATGGTTGTAACGGAATGGCTCTTGAGAAGCAAACATACGAAGAAACCGAGGATTTATACCAATAAGACCACCACGTCTTGGAGTAGCCGTATATTTTTGCAATAAAATGCTAAACGTCACTCATAGACTTACAGTAATACAACGAATATACACATACATACTTAGTACATACACACACACACACACACACAGATTCACACGCACAGACACATACACACTCACACACACTCACACACACACTCACTCACACACACTCACACACACACATACACACACAATGCGCATACTCACTCATACTTCCATGAAATAAGAAAAAATCTTTTATTATGTTTTTTATTTTTATTCTTAGCGTTTCATTTAGTATAATCTGGGTCGAAGGGAGGACCCTGGTGGCACAGGCAATTTTCTGCCTATTACGGGCACCAGCAATCCTTAGCCGAAGTGCTACCTAACTATTTTGTAAGTCAATTCGTAAACTGATTAATGGATTTCGGTTTTGGTGGGAAATAAACTTTTTTATTATTATTCTCTCCAAGTCGTTGGTAAATCACCTACTTCTCTGTAGAATTGTGTCGATACGGTTTCGATACGAATTCTATGGACCGCTCAGCGTAACACGCCTCATCGCACGCTGAGCGACTTTAATTTTGTGGACCAGTCCACGTCTCGGCTCTATATGTCATTACGTGTAGGACGCACTGGTTAAAAGCCTTGGCTTTTAGTGACTTTGGGATCTACGACTCGAAGATTTGACGAAGCTTCCCAGCCCAGCTGCGTTTTAACTCAGCAAGGAGCACTATAATTTAGAGGTAGTTATAAATTTATAATAACTATAAAGTATGTAATTACAATTTGCTCGTATGAAAGTTACATATCACTCGCTGAAATAACGCTCTTTGGCCTCGAGGACGCTCTTGCGCAAAACTCCACGGCATTAGTATAAATACACCACTGGGGAGACAACACATCATCACACAACAATCAAACAACCATATATCAACATGAAATCCTTCGTGAGTATCTTAGAATTCAATTAATTTCTTTTTATCATGTTAACGTTTCATAATGATTGTTTACTTGCATGCGTGTCCGGATGGCTGTAATAAATGCGTGTGTCAGTTTGTTGTTTATCCTGAAACTTTGAAGATATTCTGTCAGGGATATAGAAAAAGGCAATCGGTACTTGTAGCTCACCCATTATTTCGAAAAAAATAACTACATTCAATGTATACTTATACTGTACGCTTACTAAATGCTGTGTATAAGCTCACCAAGGCGAGGAAAGCTAGCCAAGATTAAACAAGTTTTTCTCAAGTTTGCGATATAGGAATCAGGGATATTTCTAACAACATTGCAAGACACAAAACATGATAATGATAATGGTCCGCTGTTGTTGCAAGTTGCAAGACACAACAATCAAACAACAATATATCAACATGAAATCCTTCGTGAGTATCTTAGAATTCAATAAAATTCCTATTTTATTTTGCTAATGTTTCACAAACATTTGCGTTAACTGGTACAACAAATACGTGTAAAAGTTAGTTTGTCATCCTGAAACTGGTAAATAAATTGTCTTTATCCTTATTCAGAAACAAAATTAACTGTTTTCGAGAAACTAATGAACTGATTATTATTAACACGAAGGAAACCAGTCATTAGTTAAATCTGTCAATTTCTATTAATTACGGGATGGCCCCAATTGGATACGGGCCAGAGATTGAAACTAACACGGAGTGGAGCTTCAGTGTTTCGTGATGGTTCCCTATTAGGTCCAAAACTACGGCACTTTGTCATAATACACACACTAATTTGACTTGAAAATGAAATAGCTGTTAGTGAAAATACAATTTTATGACTCCACAAATTTGTAAAAGACATAACTGAATCACATTTGATAAGTTACTTTAAATTTATGAAAGACTAGCCGACCCACGCAACCTCGTCTGCGCTTCCTATTGCCAGTAGCGTTGTGTTATAACATTGTGAAAAAATTGTTTTACATAATAAAGGTTATATATATATAATGATGCTCCGCTCTTGTTGGCTGTAGCGTGGTGATATATAGCCTCCTCCTCTCTGTCTTGTTCTATAACTGGGCTATCTAACACTGAAATTTATCAGTTGATAAGGTTTGGTAGTGGTTTTAAGTAAATTAAATGGCTATAATGTACATAATATATAACTTTAGCTGGTCCTGTTCGCTTTGGTGGCGGCCTGCGCTGGTGGCGCGATACGCGAGAAGCGTGGCTACAGCAGCGGCTGGAGCGACAGTCACAGCGGTGGATTCAGTGGTGGACTCAGCGGTGGACTCAGCGGCGGCAGTGCTGGCTACTCAGCGCCCTCCGCGAAGGTCATCTCAGTTCAAAAAGTAGTTAATGTGCAGCGCGAGGTGAGCGTGCCGCAGGTGGTCCACGTGCGCAAGGTCATTTCCGAACCCCGCGTCATCACTGTCAACAAAGTCGTGGCTGTCTCTAGCGGCGACGGCCTCTCTGGAGGATACTCTGGCGGACAGAGTGGTGGATATTCTGGAGGCTACAGCGGTGGACTCTCTGGTGGATACTCCGGCGGTCACGGTGGTGGCTATTCTGGAGGATACAGCAGTGGTCATTCCAGTGGGTCTAGCAGCGGCTGGTGAATATTCTAGTCAGGAGCATGACTTCTTAAATGTAAACTATCTAAATAAATGAAAATTATTATTTCCACATACTTGTATCATTCAAATCTAGGTATATACAAATTCTTTGCTAGGCGACAGTAAAGACAACACATTTCCCATGTGGCTTCCACCTATAACGCAAAACAGGAAAACACCGAGAGCCATACTTTGGCATGAATGGGCCGGCTCGACCGGAGTGACACCACGGCCTCACAGAAAACCGGTGTGAAACACCGCTTACGCTGTGTTTCATCGAGTGAGTGAGGATACCAGAGGCCCATACCCCAACCCCTCTTCTTCCCATCCCATTCTCCTTCCCATCCCCCTAAGGCCGGCAACGCACCTGTGACATCTCTGGTGTTGCAAATGTCCATGGGCGGCGGTAATCGCTTACCATCAGGCGATACGTCTACTCGTTTACCCGTGATTCCATAAAAAAAAACACTACAGCACCATTTACTAAAGATAAGTGGAAGTACGGAATAACGAAAGAAACTAAGAAACTACCAATCCTTAAATGCGCGATTTAAGTTCTCGCGCCGATTGGCATATATCCAACTTCCCAACATCAACCGTAGGGCAGTGGCCCGCCAGGCATGATCACCTAGCCTGGCCGGAGGATTCTCCCTTTGTGTGGGAGGAATATCACACCCGTTCCTCCACGTCCCATATTAATTATAGAATAAATTAAAAAATCTGTCGACAATGTCAACCGAACGAAGTCTGTCGAGGGGCCAGTAGCTATACAATCTATGGTACCTATGTCTTTTTATTACTTCATGTATGTAGAAGTCGCCCCAAATTCAACTAATAAATAAGAAATTAAAAATTAAACTATGGCCAGCCTCCATCTCTCGATACATTATATGAAACTCTATTTGAGGGTTACTGCGCGACAAAATTACGTTATGAATTAAATAATTATCCAGTTCTATTTTGTATGTTTTTGTTTGTGTTTGTTTTTTTTTTACAACTCCCGCTTTAGGAATATACATTCCTGTGTCGCGGAGATCTTTACAAACATACATGAAACATTTAATTACCTCTTAACCTACGCCAATGTCTTTACCACGTAATATTTGTCCTGTTTGAACAGTCAGAATTGCTAACCATTAGACCCGGAATATATACATAAAACGCTAGATTTTTTTATTGACAACACATTTTGGATGGTGGGGTTCTGAGGACAGTTAATTGTGGATCACACAAAATGTGGACCCATCTGGAGTATGAATCCACAACAGTCAGCGTAGTATAAAGCGACCGCTAATACCACTGCGCCTCCCGGGCAGTCCATTAACTTGCAACTAACTGACTACTGCAACTGTACTTACGCCTGGCTGAGGTATAACAGAGATCGATGGGCGGGTCCCCTCAATCCTGCCACAGCGAAGTGAAAGTGGTTCGCGGTATAGGTGCTAATATTATAGAGCTGTTTGTTTCAACGCGTTTTTGTCAGGAATCAGAAAATGTACACAAGTTTGAATAGCCCATTTGTCGAGCAAGTCTATAGGGTATGTAACATCAGGTTGCGGCCAATAAGAGTCTAATCTAAATACAATGAAAATGTTGCAAAATTTCACCCCTTTTAAGAGAAACCTATGCAGTTGCGCGGGTCCCAATAGTTTAAGTGAAAGGTTTGCTGCGGTTATTGCACAGTAACAGTTTTGATTGTATTTTCCCAATTCCAAGGGTTCCGTACCTCAAGGGAAAAAAACTTAACTTTATAGATTATATATTTAAATATAACTTTATTTAACTCTAGCGAAAATTATGCAAATCACAAAGTTTTTTTTACAAATGATTATATTTGTACGGTGAGAACTTCGTAGTGGGTATAAAAAGATAGTAAAAAGAGAATTTTAAAATTAAGAAAATATTTATTTTAATAAAATCCTGTGCAGTTTTCACATTGACTATA
>PKRV01002000.1:3147-53364 GCA_003709505.1 Hyphantria cunea
GTATTATTTTTAGATTTTAAATTTAAACACAGCTAACACCTGCTGTATAAATTATTTGTTTCAAGTAAATTTAACTGAAGCTAACAGTTCCACGAATGACTGAAAGTTTCGAAATAGTAAAGAACAGTGAATGAGATATATCTGAGTTCAAGTGTTAAAGCTAGATTTACCAAATAGATTAAGTTGTGTTACTATGAAGACTGTAACAAGGCGAGGGCTATGTATTCAGTCCATTTCCGTCGTGCTCCCATGAACTAATATAACTTTCCTTACATAGCGACAATAATTACATTTTTTTGTGTAAAGGACCATCAATAAATCCTATCCACTAGATTGATATATAAGGTTCATAAATATTTTATCACATGAAATGATTTGGTTAAATGTATGGTTTAGTAATAAATCAGTTGATTATATTTATATTGAAGCCAATGCCAAATTCAGCTCCATTCCGTAATAGTCAATTAAAATACAATTTACTTAGACTCGGTACTGTTAAAGTATTGCTTTGAAGTTATACTTCTTTTGGCGCGTCAGGGAAAAACGGTGAGAGTAAATTTTTACGATGCGCGCGCACACAATCTCGAAAAACCGACACCCTGAAGTTAGCTATAGTCAACATTTTAGTTTTTCAAATGTTTATCTTGTAACGTCAAAGAAGTATAACTTCTAACGCGTGTACATAATAATACACACACACTTTTTTTTACTAAAATTACTTGAAAAATCTACACTGTTATTGTTTTTATAAACACTGGAAGTTCCTTTACAAGCATGCCTAACATTTGATTGTAAAATTTATAAAATAATACAAATGTTATAAAACATAATGCACCAAAAATTGCAAGACTTAAAACTCCATGAAACACGAACGGGCCCCCGAAAATTCGCTTCCAACAGAATGCTAAGTGAGTTAAATCTGCAAATAAAAGGTGGGTTGCCAACTTGGATCTTGCTGACTCCGACTTGCTATGGAAATGAAGTTGTGACACGGTCCCTTGATAACCCCCCGCCCTTCCCACAACCCCGCCGTCCTCTACGCAGTACAAAACAGTAGTTATCTGGGGCGATGATCTAAATGTAACTGCTCGCTGTGATTGTGGACGCCTAAGGACATACGATGGCTTCGGATAAAGGTTTTAGTTGTAAACTGGTTTACGTGTTTAGTGATGGTTAAAACGCTTTGTTGGACTGTTCGATTTGCGCTTGATTTGTTGTATCTTGGAGTGGTACTTATGATAAAGAAACTTTTGGTCCTTTTTATGGTAGGGGTTTGTTCGAATAAATTATTATCAGTTTAATATATTCGGACAAAAGCCAAAAAAGTATTGAAGGAGTTAGATACTAAAAACAGTGGTGATTAAATGTCTCATGGATTCCATTTCTCTTTGTTATATTTGGGATTGACTTACGTTTGTATTATTATGTGCATTATTTTTTATTTTAATCAAAGTTGTTTTGATTATAGCGACATATACTGATGTTAGTTTCTTTAATAATAACTTTTTGTGTGAAGTTGAGTTTCGAACTGGCTAATTTTCGACCAACAAAAGTCTTTTTTTCAATTAAAATCAATTCATAAGAACACGTTTATAAAAATATTGCTTAGTTATTAAGTAATTTCTTTTTCTTTGCTATCGTCTATATAAAGATAAAGTAAAATACTTTATTTTCAAAACAGGAAATGTCACTACTATATAAAGCATTAATTTATGTAGTGTTATCACAAAAAAACCATTTAATGCGCTTTCACTTACAATAAAATTATGTTACTTTATAAAAAAAACTTATGATAAAACTTTGAAATAACTTTAAAAGTCGACCTACGCGTTGTTTAAATATCAACCTGTACATAACAGTTTGGAAAGTTTCAAACTCAAATTGTTTTCAAGATATATTTTTATACACGTAGTTACCATTCAGCTTTATAGGTAGGCCCGGTAATGAAAAGTGTACATATTTCCCCAACTTTGGCAACTCCATAACGTTGCTTTTCACGCGCAGTCGCGTTATAAATACAGTCTAACTTCCCGTAAAGATAGTATCTTAAGACGATGCGATATTTAGATAACAGTGGAGCACCCTTTATAATTATTGTAATGGCCGGTGATCATTTTTTGTTAGTCTCCTTTTTGAGAATATAACTGTAAGGGAGTAGAATTGAGATGTTTGTGTTTTGGTTAATGTTTTAGTGATATAGAAATAGATGTTATTTATTTTATTGCAAGGACATAACTATAAAATGTTTACTGCAAAATAACAGAGAAATTATAGTTCTTTCTCTAAGCATTCCATTAATAATCGATATCTATCTAGGTAGTAGGAAATATTCTGAACTAATATTTAAGTTTTCGTGATACTTTATTTAATGTTATGTAAGAACGCCCAGTATATATAAATATTATAATATATATTAAAGGATTGTGTTAATTAATGAATTCTTCTCCTTCTTGACTGCCTGGGTGGCGCCGTGGTAGAGTATGCGACTGCTGTGCTTGAGGTCTCCGGTTCGATTCCCGGGTCGGACCAAATGTTTGTATAATCTGCAAATATTTATTTCGGAGTTTGGGTGCTTTCTATGTATAATGTTTATGTATATACAAAAAAAATGTATATGTGTATTCATATCAGTTGTATAGTACTCATCATACAGGCTCTGCTAGTTTGAGACTAGACAGCGTTGTGTGCTAAATGTCCGAAATATTTATTTATTCTTGTTTTAATGAATTCTATATTACAATGCAATTTTTATGCAGGTTTTCTTTTAAATACCTTTAAACTGTTTCATGTTATAAAGAAACGAGGTAATGTTTGTGGCGTGTAATGAGAAAGCTCATGTCTGCAGTAGACTACGATTGGTTGATGGCAATACCAAAGAAACTTTAACAACACAAACGACTACAAAATGTAACTGAACATTGATGTAATACTTCCAAGGCAGTAGAGCCACGCTGATTTCAGTACGAATGGGCCGGATCGACCGGGGTGGGTACACTCGCATATAAGATCAACGTAAAATTACAGCGTTCGTGCTGTCGTGTTTCGTTGATGAGTGCGAGACCGGAGGCCCAATGATACGGAAACATAACTAGGCCGCCATGGCGTGGGTCACCATATTGCATTGTTGCATGGTCTGCATTCACAATGAGTATAGTGACGACCATTCTTGGATTCTGCTTATGATTTCCATTAGGTAGTATAGAGTCATTTTGGTAGGCCCCCCTTAAGATAGTAGATTCAAGTTATCTGTTCTGAATAAACTAAACTAGAGAAACATATTGTTATCTGACTCAACATGGGGTTTGGACATTTTAAAAGTATAATAATTTAAAACCGTTATCAATTCCTAAGAAGCAATGTTGCATAAAACTTCAAAGATATTTATAAGTAGGGTAAGGGTTCGTTATCATAGACATTTATTTGTGACTATTTATATCTAGAGCAATAAAAACGTCATGGCGTGTGACCGCCTGACTTGTTTGTAGGAAGGCTTTCCGTCGCGATAACTGCCGATAACGTAGGAATTTGCATACGGGACTTGACTATTCGATGGGATATTGACTAGGGACGTGACCGCTATGTATAAAACTATTGTATTCATAAACCAATATAAGGACGGTTAGAATTTCGTTATACCAATATGTCTTCTAAACTGGTAATTATTTTTAGTACTAATTTGTTGATTGAAACTGAGACATTTTATATGTTGATCACCCTAAGGTGCTGTTTGTTTTTTTTTCATGTATTTCTTTCTATGTATTCAAATCACGATTCGTTATTTCTAATTATAAGACAGATATAGACAGACATATATAGACAGTAATTAATTAAATTGATGTTGATATTAATTGTTACTTTAAAGATTTGCAAAGGCCTTACCAGAGGCTCATACCCCAACCCCTCTCCATCCCCAAAGTCGGCAACGCACTTGTGACACCTCTGATGTTGCGGGTGTCCATGGGCGGTGGTTATCACTTACCATCAGGCGATACTTCTTTTCACTTGCCCCTATTTCATAAAAAATAGACACGTGAGATATACGCTGGCAGGGAAACAACACACTTTTAACCAAATTCATATCGAAACGTGATTGCGTCCATGTCAAATGAACGAATGAAAAACCCCTGATGAAATATTATGTTTCGGAGTATAGACAAATTACTGAGTCCCAAGTTCCCAAGGCAGTTTTTATTTGACTCTGAATCCCCGTTTATACGTTTTCGGTTAAAGTTGTTCTGTATTTAAATAAGGCCTTATTATTTTGTTTGAACCTCATTTTCGTAACTGGAGTTTGTCGTAGTAAATAGAGTGGGAAAGAAGACGATTTGATTCGATGGAAGGTTTAGAATCAACCTTGTTTTTCTAACCGACCTCAAAAACGGAGTGGATCTCAAATTAGGTATACATTTTTTTTAGTTTTTTATAATGTTAGTCACTTTTGCTTTATAATTTAGCAGCCACTGTGTGGTAGAGTATGTTACTGCAGTGCTGGAGGTCCAGCGTTTGATTCCCGGGTCGCACCAAATGATTGTATGATCTGCAAATTTTTGTTTGGAAGTTCGTCCTCACGCTGGCCAATTGCGGGTTGGAGACTGGCAAGACTACGTTGTGGACTACGTTGTGACCACGTATAATCTTCACGTTGGATGTTTTTAAGCCGCCCAAAAGCCTCCAACTAAGCTTCACGACTGTTATCCTATGAAACAATCGTACGATGTACGTACTTACAATGTTATTTGAAGTGTTTATAACAAAATATATATGTATTTATGTCAGTTGTCTAGAACCCATAACACAAGATCTGCTTAGCTCGGGACTAGATGGCGTTGCGTGTAAGATGCCCAAAATATTTTATTTATCTTTACTTTTAAAATCCTTAATAGCTTATTAATAAACTATAGCAACTGCAGGTATTAATGTTGCTTTCTAAGGGTAGACTTATGTCCACCAGTGAAATATTATATGCAGTTGTTGATATATCTAAGATGTAAACGTATTTTATGTTTTAAAATTATGATTAAAACTCTTTGTAAACTATATACAAATAGAAATATATTATTTTCATTCGAATAACATTTTTTGTTTGAAAAGCTAGTTAAAATTTTGACGGTTGAATATAGATTAATTACTTTTGGACTGAAAACTTTATTTGTTTTGGATGAATTCGTTACTTTCTATTTGATTGGAAAGTTTCCGACCCGGACCAAATATCGGTTGTTGATATTAAATAAAATATTTATTTACGAAGGTGGAAAACATACGTTGGAACAGTGAGATGGGTCGTATTTATACTATGACGTAGCTTTTACACGTTCAAATACATGCAATCCCTGTGGTGTTTTTTCTGATAACAATATATATGTATTTCCGGAATTAAGACAAGCAGTGTTATTAAAAAAAATTAAAGATGTCTATGTATGCACGATGTTTGGATTACATTGAATATTAAAGAGATTTCATATTTGTTTCTGGCGAAAATAGGGGCATTAAACACTAAATAAAACTCGTATTACAAAGTCAATACATATTTAAGAAATTCGTTACACAGCGCTCACCAATACAAAGACAGTACCAACATTAAAGACTTGTATTTCAACGCTTGCCGCAAACAAAAATCTTTTTTTTAAGATGTTTCTATACAAATATCTACAAAATTAAATACCTGAATATGACCTAAAATTACCTTATAATTATAAACCCGGGGGGTCCAAATTAGGACTTTAATAACGTTGGCACACGAGCTAAAATGGAAGTTAATGTAGCGATAAAAAGTTTCATATGGCGAATATGACGTTGCCGGAATGTAATCTGAGTGTCGTAAAGGAGACGTGGCCACCACATAAGATTATGGCGTAATTTGGACAGCTTGAACGTTCTGTTGTTGGTAACGTAGGGCTCTTCACTATGAATATTTTAGTGTTGAATAGACTGAACCCGTTTACATATAGATCAAGTTTTATTTTCACATGTCATGTTATTGTTTTTGTTTACGGCTCTGTACGCGTCGGTAATCGCGGCACTTCTTCACACTGTAATCACATATTTTTACTTGTCAACCAATTTGAATAAAACAAACATTAAATGTTAAGTAAAGTTCAATTTGATACTTAAAAGAAAGCCGCATTTAAATCATTTAAGCCACTTTTGAGATTAGATACAATGTAAACCACATGGTTGCCTGTAAGAGATTGCCTTCGGGCCATAAGGCCGCCAATTGTACCTAACAGCGTTAAGTTACCTTTGTAAGTAATCTGGTGTATAATAAAGTGATTATTATTAAACAGACAAACATTCTAAAACTGTTTTTGGAGTTCTGTTTCTTTAATAAAGACTCTCTTCATTTGTTGCATTGGGTTATGGGGAAAACAGCCATATAGCTTCTATATTGTTGCTGTTTGTTATATTTACGACATGGCTGTTTTCTGCATAACTAAATCCAGGCTTTCTTCAATATCTTTAATGTACAGACATTGACCCGTTACAATTGTAATATATGTATATAAATGTACGTATATTTATGAACCCTAAAGTCAGTGCAGTGACAGTTGACGAGGTGAACATACGACTACCATATGACTTCGAAAGAAACCCGTAAAGTATAAGCTCTCTGATTTCTTCATTGTCTGGGAGTGCTCTTTACGAGTATGTAACAGACGGACATCGTTACTCGCCATTGCTAGCCGTCGTAGGACTACTCACTAGCGCTTTATAGCTTGTGGTTGTCGATTCCAGTCAGGACATATTAAAAACAGGCGCCAGCTCAAAAAATTGTTATACAAACATATATCACTTCAGTTGAATTATCGATAAAAGCTGAATTTGTTTTAAGAACTGCCTCGCACAATAAGGGTTTAGCGATAATCGTACTGATATGTATTTGGAAGAACGAAGGTAGGGCTTACGGTTGGTTTAAGCCCAGGTAAGTTTTACTTCCTTTGATGATGATTCACATATGATTGTCTATCTCAATAGTTTATTAAATACTATGGTAGGTATGTATGGTAGGTATGGTAGGTATGGTAGGTAAAAATTGAATTAACTGCTTTGATGGCGCAGTTGATACTATGGGACTGCTGTACTGGTCTCGGGTTCGAATACCGGGTCGGACCAAATGTTTGCACGGCTTGCAAATCTCTTTTAGAGATTGGGTGTGTACTATGTTTGTTAAACATGTTTTTTCCAAAAAAAGTAAATCTGAATGTCTGGTATTCGTATTGTCTGGTTTTATATTTGTGTGGTTGTAGTTATTAGTTTGGGACTAGACGGCGTTGTGTGTTAGATGTTCAAAATATTATATTAATTACATAAATAAATCGTTTATTTTTTAGGCATAAATATTCTACGAGGAGTTTTATTTCATAACTAAAATTAGTTGTGTTACGTTTTTACAAATCAATGGAACAAAAAAACATTTAAAGAAATAAGATTTACGTTTCCAAGCTATTTTAAAATTTAAAAAAACCCCTATTCAAGCACCTAATCGAGTAATCATACACCAAAAATACCTTTTAAATCATTTTGGAAAAAAGCTGATACTCTTACATTGCTGGACCGATATTTACCATACACAGCTAAGAATCACCGCAAGAAAACTGACTTTTAAATGAAAAAGAAAACGCATCGAAATCGATCAATCCGTTTCACAGCTACGACGCCACAGACAGACACACATATTCAGACATCAACGTTAAACTTATAACACCCCTCTTTTTCGTCGCGGGTTAAAAACTACGCAATACCCTTAATTTTATCTTATTAAAAGTCTAAAAAAACGTATTTGCAGCGAAAAATTTTCTCTACGAAGAAAAAGAATTACGAGAAATCTAGACGCAATATGTTTCAATTCTATTAGATTGACTTAAACTTAATTTGTTTTATCCAAATTGGTAATTTTTAAAAAGTTATTCAAATATAATCAAAAGCAACACACAAAAAAGTGTACCTAAAATAGTTTAGAAATTTCAATTCTTCGTTTCTGCTTTTAATAATATTTTTCAGTTCATTTAGGTAAGAATTTATATTTTCAATATCGTGTTTACTTTCAGAATATTGCGAAATGAAATGAAATTTACGATAACATACAAGAAAGTTTTCTGTATTATTTTATACTTAATATAACGAAAGAATGTAGTACTAAAACTTATTTAAAGCATAAGTACAACACAAAATATATTAAAATATAACAATAATCAATGAGAAAAATTGAGATTTATTTTTGAATTTGAATTGGGCTATTATATCTTTATTGGTTAAAATATAAAGTTTATAAAATTCCTGTTAAATAACTAGTAAGATTGTGTTAAGAAATCCTACTAATATTATAAACACGAAAGTTTGTAAGTATGGATGATTATTTGTTACTCTTTCTCGTAAAAACTATTGAATGGATGTCAATGAAACTTTACTGTAATATAGCTTATATATCAGAATAACACATAGGCTACAATTTATAAAGATAAAATTCACACAGTATCTTTGTACCGCAGGTAACACCGCGGGGCTCAGCTAGTTTAAAATAAATCACGTATCGATTGTGTATCCCTTTACTTATCCTGACCACTTAAGTGCCTTTTAACCGACTTCAAAAAAGGAAGAGGTTCTATGTTCCACTACGTGTTTTTTTCCCTGTAGGCCGCCAGGCATCTTCACCTCGCCCGTTCGGAGGACCCTCCCTTTGTGGTGGAAGAATATGTGACCCGTCCCTCCAAAGATTTCTGAATATTATTTTAACTTAAACATGCTATTGGTTAAATGAATAGTAGGTAGTATATACATCTACACGAAGAGTAACATTTATTACACTTTCTTTCTACTGACAATTATTACATTTTGACCATAATTCACATTATTTTTTAAATAAATAATTCTGAACTTGGCACAACAATGGAGAAAAAAGTGTTAATTTTTTTTATATACTTAAATCCCCTTTATTTGATACCCATATTGGGTGGGTTGTTCAGAAATATGTCGGTAGCTCTTTTGTTATGATGGCCATTTTTTATTTTTTAAAGACAACTCCCTTATTAGGAATATACATTCCTGTGTCGCGGAGATCTTTACAAACATACATGAAACGGACACAAAGTACACCCAGACTTAGAACAACAATTTATGGATCACACAAAGTGTTGTCTCATGTAGGATTTGAACCCACAACACTTGGCACAGTAGGAAGCGGTGTGGCGACCACTCCAACCACTAGGCCAACCGTGTAGTCATTTTTGGATTATTAACAATATCAAAATGAAAATAATTGCATTGCCACCAGAATTAAAGGTACATTCAAATTTCAGCTCAATCGGAAATCGGGAAGTGGATTAAATTTAACTTGCAAGATTTGATTACAGACAAACATCGGATAAGTGAAACTAAATAAAAGCTTGTAAAATACAGAGAGTATTAAAATAACACTACAGAAGCAAGAATGTCAACGTGTGATGGTCGGAGCGGTCAATAAATCATGTTGACCATGAGAGCATGTACGTAACACGCCTAAGTTGGTGCACTGCACCGATGCGCTTTGAAGACACGATCACCATTAAGTTAAAGGCTAATTAAACCCCTGAGAAACTTGTCTCTTGGTACGATGGTGCTAACTTTGCGTGTGCGATTTAACTGACAAGCGGTAGCGAGTAGTTAAAAGTTTTTTTCTTTGTTGTTCTCAAGTTTTAAACAGTGACTTGGAGTGATATGGTATTTTACTTCTCAATTTTAAATATATTAGTAATACCCAAAACTATTTTTGTTATTTCAGTTTTGATAGCTCGAGCAGTAGAAAGTAACGGAAAAAAACCTTAGTTAATTATAAAGTAATTAATTAATTGAAATTTAAAAAAAATCATTAATACTCTTGTTACAATAGGGTTTTTTTATGGAATGATAAGCAAACGAGCAGACATATTGCCTGATGATAAGCGATTACTGCCGCCCACGCCCGCACCCGTAACACCAGAGGCGTAACAAGTGCGTTACCGGCCTTTAGGGAATGAGGAAGAGGGATTTGAGAGGGGTTGGGGTTTGGGCCTCCGGTATCTTTACTCACTCGGTGAAACACAGCGCCAGCACTATTTCACACCGGTTTCCTGTGAGGCCGTGGTATGACTACAGTCGAGCTCGCCAATTCGTATCGAATCGTGGCTCTCCCACGGCGAGCACCCATAAAGTTTTTTAGTGTTAGGTATTTAACTGTATATTACAATCGTTCTTATCCTTAAAATATGTTTGTGATTTCTAAGAGATTTAAACGCTCATCGTTTTTCATTTACGTCAACCTAATACAGCTTCAGTGTTCTTGCAGGCAAATTGTTTCCGTTCAATGTACAGTCATGTCAATTTACTGAAGTCTTATGTACTGGAATCATTTGGTTCATGACCTGTTACTTACGACATTTTAATTATAAGTACTATTCATTTGAAATTTTGATAAAGGCATGTAAATTGCTAATCTGTAATCTTATAAATACTGTTTACTCCCTATCTAAGCCTTATAAAATTTCTCCACCACCCCAATCTTGACTGGCAGAGAATGCCCTGGGCATTAAGTCCACCGATGAACAAAAGAGCATAAAGTTTAGAATAAATAAATAAATAAAATTTTAAAGAATGAAAAAAGTACGAGTAGAGAAAATATGTTGTGATGTTATGAGCATATTTTTATAGGCGTAGGGTAAACAAAGGGACGGTACTACTGGGCAGTAAGTGATTACCGCCATCCATAGATTCTGCAACTCCAGAATCACAAGAGAACTGTTGATCTTTGAGTCTCTCCCCAGAATTAAGAAAGGGACTGTTAATAACAAAAATAAAAAGCGTACTTCGATTGCGCAAAATATAGTGTTGTATCTTGTTGGTTGTAACAATTCTTCGTCTTAATATTACAACGATTTATAATCAGAGATTTTATATACCAAATGTTACTTAAACTTACCAATAAACACACTTATATATCTTGTTCACTGTTATATATTCAGCAGTACATACCTGTAACAAAACAATGATGATTTATAAATCATATAATATAACAATAAGCTCTAATAAAGTGTTACAAAGATAAATAAATCGCTATGTAATCCTATAAAACCTTCCGCCGTCGTACGGTTTACTGAACGTCTCTCAGCCCCCCCGGGATTGTTCCAAAGGATTATAGCCTTGACGCCTATTAATTTTAATTTTAAATACCGTAAAAATGATTTAATTATAATTTATTTGTATAATTTATTACAACCTTCTTTGTTCTTTCACGGAAAGTCTTAATTTAATGTGAGTATTATGATGGTTGCGTTCCTTCAAAAGGGGAGAGAATCCTGGCGTGATTCATATGTTTGAATGCAGATTTTATTATGTTATATATTATATTATTCTATTATAGTTCGTTAGTTCTAGATATTTTCGAGAGCTCTAGTTATATTAAGAAATAAGTGCAAAAAAGTTGAAACAAAATAATGTATTCGTATGTTTAAAGGACCTAATTGATAGACATTTAAAATTTTTATTTTTTAGTTTTTACACATACATTAAGTCTTCTTTAGATTTTCCGATTCGATGCGTCACCAATCTACTTATTATTTATAAACCTATGCCACTCATGAAAAAGTAATGGAAAAGTATCTACAAACAAAATATGTCAACAATCTTCAAAGCGTATCTAAATAAAAAAGTTGAAAAAATCCATTCTGTAAGCTCATATGAAGTTACGAAATACACATTTCAAAGTCTTATACCGCTGAAAAAATCATTGAACAGCGCAGTTAGTAAACGTCTTTTGATTTACTTTTGTAGCCAATCATCCCCACATGACGGCATCGAATCACTTTCATAAGTTGAGTAAGCATCTCACGGAACGAGTTTTACATACAGAGTAAATCTCTCAGGATGAAAGCAGTATCAAGCCTCTTATTATGAGCTATGGTACATCTTGCTATCTTATTTCAATTTGTACGCTCCATTGATTGCAGATGCCTCGAGCGGTCTTCGTTTGCAGTCACTTCGAGAGACAGAGACGCAACTATACAACAGTGGTTGAATAAGAAAAGGATGGTCTTTATTTTTCTATGGAGAGACGAAAATTGTCGAAAAAAGCTATCGCATCAAAGTCTCGGTGCCGTAAAGGTCTCATTATAACTGTTCCGTAAAAAAATTCAGTTCAATTTATATGACAGTCAGCGATAGATCGGTCGGTAAGTAAATAACAGCATTTTTATCTATTGATTTATATAATGTTTAAATGGACTTTGTTATTTTGGGCTTTAAACGCTTCTAATTTAGTTACAAAGTTTGTTTAACATTATTAAGGAGCGGGCCTTCAAATTGAGCGAACGGGACTATTACTATTTATACAAGTTGATGCCAAAATAGATGAGTATTTACTAAATTATAAAAGTGAGGAGCCCGAATGTCGAAGGGGACAGAGAGTAACCTATCACGAACAAATTAAACGTACACTTCAAAGGTAAAAGTTCAAAGGACGTCTCCACCTTATAAATACGTTAGAAAGTATGAATAAATGAATATTGTATAATACTTTTTACTTGTTTTGTTATATTCAGCTACATATTGTGTATGTATGTACTTTTTATGATTTAGAGCGAAAATAAGTAGATGGGGCAGCTCAGTAGTGGAACTTAAGAATCACAAATGCGCTGCCGACTTTTTAGATTCTATCTATTTCATAATTTATTTATGTATTTAACTTACTATTTTCTCTCATAATTTCATGAAGGACGTTCATTCAATTGTTCATTATCTATAGTAGATAATAAGAATTTTATTTAATTTAGAACGAACGAAAGAAGAAAACACGTATTTTAGATAGTATTTCAGTTTGATAATCAAAATTTAAAGATACATATTTTTGATTTTAGTGTTTATACAAGAATAATAAATTATTTTTAGAATTAATATTAGTATGAAAATACATTTGTGTTAACACAGTCTATTTTATTAACCATTTCTTCTCAAAAGTAATAATATTTTCTTAATATAAATCGTCTATTAGCGGATAAGAACTTGTGCTGAATAATGTAAAATATATAACACAGATAAGACGTAATTTACACAAGAAAAACGTATCAAGAACGGAATAACACAAAGTAAACATATTAAACAAACGTTTGATGTTGCTACATCAATATCCTGCGATGAAATTTCCAAAAGGAAAACACGCTTATACACGACATATCAAACATTCGCAGAAACGTTTACGGATAAAAATATTTGTCCAACAAATCTGGAGTAGACGCCAAAATATTGACAAAAAAATTCATTTCCCACGAAACGCAAGAGTGTGCTTCGCGAAGAGAACGTTTCTCCATCATCTGTCAATACCGCACATTCAGGATTTACTTTTAAAATATGTCATTATATTTTTTTATATTACGTCGTGTGGGCAAAAATGTACTTATTTCTCGCTCCGATGGTCTGAAAATGTGACATCCGCGCCAGTGTGAAGGCATCTGTCGCGGTATAGGATAAATTTTACGAGGTGATTGTACACTCCATATCACGACCTCTTCGGTTTACGGTCAGCGGTTTTTTTTGGGAGTAAAAACAACGTTGATTCGTTGCGTAGCGGTTATTGGTGCAGCGAGCGTCCCGGTCAAAGCTGCACACACTATTGTGTCGTAGTGTTTGAAGTTTCACATTTGGAATGCAATAACATACCTTTGTTTGAATAGCTTTATGGTCATATGGAAGTAAAAATTTTAGATGTGTTTTTTTTAAATGGAACCTTTTTCGAACGAGTGATCCTATTTTGAGTCTGTCTATATTGTCTGTACGTCTCTAATATCAAATGCGTATATCGATTTCTACGGCCCAAATACAGACAAGGTCATGACATCTTAAGGTCACTTATTATTAAAGTAAAAATTGAAAACTGTCCTTTAAAAGACAGATTATACCCGTATATAATGGCACGTTTTAATATAGATGTTAAGAAAAAGGTTATGATTTATTAGAAATAATGACAATAAACACCAAAATTGTTACTACCCTATATCGCAGAGGCAAATCTAGGGCCTTAATAAACTATTTTTAAGCCCTAAAAGCCTATAATGAATCGATAATATAACGTACGCCAGCGAGCTACGTAAACAACACCGACAGAAACAATGTGTAATTAAACAAACAACAAAAATATATTTTTTTACTATGAAAAACCTATGAGTTATAACAATAAATGTTATACATACTTTATCAGTGTCTTGTCAGGTTTTGCTGTTTTAAATTGTGGTTGTACTGATGAGAAATGAGTAACAAAATAGAGAAAAACTGCTATTACGATATTTAGATTTAAAAAGTTTAATGAATTCTTAGCTCATTTAGCGCTTCGACTCTTATGGAGCCTTCGCTTCTTCATAGGCCTATCGACCTACCGATCTTTCCCACCCAAAAAGGAAACGACAAATTTATTATACCTGAATTTTACACCCATTAAACAACCCAGATCAAGTATCAAGATATTTATCTACAATATTACACCATTGTTAAACAAGCGGCTAGTTTCATAAGTACCATAAAATATTTTATATATTTATTTTCTGTTAATATTATTAACACGCAATAGAAAAACCGACGCGACAACAAGTCGTTTTCCCCACCTATAAAAGTTAATAAAATTAGTATAATCGGTTCTATTTCAACTCTTAACACCGTCAATCAACTAAATCCGACCGATAATACCACCATATTATTACTGCTATAATCCTCGGAGTTAGAATCGCGTGCGTTAGGTGTGAACGCCATGCGACGCCGGTTGCGTGCAAACACAAATAGTTAGAATTCACTGCACGCATTGCGAATACAGTAGAACACTTTATTGCTGTCTATTCGACTGTGTTTTTAAACGACAGTTTGATGGTTCCAAATTGAACATGATTCTTTATGCGTCTCATAGTATATCTTTTGAGTGAAATTGTGTATGAATATTGAAAAACGATAATTTGTACAGTATTTTCGGATAGCAGACATTTTGTAAGATGTTATAGACTACTCGATGGGACGTTTTGTTTGTGTCACTGCACACGATAGATGTACTTTAACGAAACTGTAGTTTGAGCAAGAGAAAACAGTGAAGATACGTGATTATCTGTAATCATTGTAGTAATTACGGTTTCAAAAGATACAGTACGTATAGGATTAAATTCTTAGGCTTTCGATGTTACAGAGCGTGTACATTAACGGTCGGCAAAGCCGGTGCCCACCCGACTGACATAATCCTATGGTTGTACGTAGATACTTTGGGCCATTCTTAACTGAGACCACATACGAGATTCTACATATTTATGAGTACTTGTAGCAGATAAGTATTCTTTTGTATCCAAAATTATATTCTTTAGATATTTAGAGTTTTTACAAGTCAAGAAGTTATTTAAATAGTCCCTTTTTGAATTCGGAAATCATTTGAAATATTAATGAGGTAGCCAAAAAGTAAGATTATGTAAAGAAGTAAATTATGATACAACATTCAAATTAAAGTTTAACTAAAATACGTGATAACAAAATCTTGTTTGACATAATAGTGAAAAAAAAATTCAATGATCGTCCATCATTCAGTCTTCAACCAATTCCATTATTAAAATTATCAGGAGTATACAAGAACTCTAGTAATTTGGGTCTGTAAAAATTAGACGAAATTGTTTCAATTTCACGTTGTAATCAATAGAAAGAACAATAATTGACAACCAATAACAATTACATTCATCGAACTGTCATACTGCCAAAAAGCTTTACGCAACGTTCCAATTTCAAACTAAGAAAAAAATAAAACAATAGACAAATACATTGTATCGAATCCTTGATCCCTTTGACGTTCAAAGTCTATTTCACTAAACGTATTGTCGATAGAGGAGCGAGGACCATCACCTCAGTTTCGCGACTATATTTAATCCCATCCCTCCCTGGGGTTCGAGGTGCCCCTTTTATCCGAGCTTGTTGGGTCTCAAGCCGTGCGTGAAAAGGTCTCGAAGTACCTAAAGCAAATTATGAGCGGAATGATGCGACGTAGCCTTATAAATAGATTTCGATAGAGCATTAACTTGATTCTGACAAGATAGGCCGTGTCTGGAGGTATGTGTGTCTTGTCTACTATTAATATTTTGAGTAATAATAATAATTAATACACTAGTGGTTGCCCGCGACTTGGTACGCTTGGAGCTAGTTATTTGTAAATAATTATTTAATAAAACATCCCTCATCATAATAATAAGTAGTTGCTTTCAATCATTATTATATTTTAATACTATTTATAATTATTCTGTCATAATTACTTTACCTTCACTAACATTAGACTTTCATACAAACCAGCATACCCCGTTTTAACCCCAAAAGGGGGTTGATTTCTATAGGCACATTAATAGTACACCTTCACATTATCTATAGAGCATACATTCTAATTTTCAAGTCTCCTACTATTTGTTACCCCCTTAGGGGTGGAGTATGGTGAAACAATTATTTCGGACATTTAAAACATAACGGATATCTGACACCTCTAGTCCCAAGCTAAACATAGCTTGTGTTATGGGTACTAGACAACTGATATAAATACATTTATGCTTTTTTTTTAAATACATACATACTATACATAGAAAACAACAAAATCTTTGCAGATCATACAAACATTTGGTCCGACCCGGAAATCCGAGACCTCAAGCACAGCAGTCGCATACGCGACCACTGCGCCACAGAGGCAGTCAATGATATATTGAAGTACGTTTATCAGCAATTAGTGACCATAGTATATTTTAGAATCATAGTGTCTTGTGTGAGATTTAAGAATGTATTAGTCATTAATATTATTCAAAAAAGTTTCTGAGCTATGCTGATGCAGGGTACTTCTTATTTTTTATGGAATAGGGGACAAAGACGTATGGCCTGATGGTAAGCGATTACCGCCGGCCATAGACACCCGCAACACCAAAGGCATCACAAGTGCATTGCCGGCTTTTGTGAGATAGGGAGGGGGAGGGGTTGGTTTATGGGATTCCGGTATCCTCACTCTCTCGGTGAAATACAGCACAAGCGCTGTTTCACACCGGTTTTCTATGAGACCAAGGTATCACTCCGGATGAGGCGACCCATTCATGCCCAAATGTGGCTTTACCATGGTATATAAATTAATAAAATATTGACACTTTTTCGTATTAAACGATTTGTGTTTACATATGTATGATACTGCATAGAAATCTTTGAGCATTCAAATATAACACAAAATTTGACGTTATGATACGAAAATGTAATTCAAAACATTCATATTGGGATATTATTTGAAACCAACTTAAATGAGTTAGACGTAAGTTTATTAAATTTTGTTTTCGATGAAAATACAACTTAATTAGTTCGATTAATATACTAGAATTCATTAAGTAATATCTTTCAACATAATTCATTACCTTTTAATTGTATCATAATATGCGTTTATCATTATCTCAGCCGAAAGATATCTGCTGCTGGACAAGGACGTCCCCTTAGTCCTCCCCATCGATCTTATCTTAATTTTTCAAAATTAGAAGTTGTTTTTGTGTCCCAAACTTAAATTGGATTAAGATAAATAAAAAAGGAGGTGCTCATAGCCCAGTTGCACTCGGTTATTAGAAGTCACCGAGGGCAAGCAACAATGGTCCGGTCAGTACCTGGATGGGTGACCGCTGGTGGCATGATACCATGAGCATCTTTGCGATTCGGAGGTCACGATAAGCAGTTGGTCCCAGTTATTACCTTAGCCGTAAAGCTTAGTTGGAGGCCTTTGGGCAGTTTGATAACATCCAACGGCAATATTACGTAGCCACAAGGTTGTTTTGCCAGTCCCCAACCCGCGCTCCGGCAACGTGGTGACGTATGGCTTTAACTCTCTTCTGAGAGGAGACCCGAGCCCAGCATTGAGGCATTATGGATTGTTGATGAAACATAAAAAAAAGTAAAGTAAAAAGCACTTCCAATAATAAAAGTAATAATAAAATCGTAAAATCTACAGGAATTCAGGATGTATACTTCGCTATCAGGCATTCAAAAAATGCTTCAACTGCTAATTTGGTAATTTTTACGTTACGTTACCCTGTTGTTCTGGTGAACAACAGGGTAACGTAAGGTGTAGTATTACGTATGACCAAATGCGTCATTATCTTTGATATCTGAGTCAGCCATATCCTGGAACAATTATTAACAAAGTGTCAAAATTAACTGGAACGTACAACGATAGATTGCCACCCATCAGCTTCTGACATCATGATGCCAGTTTTATAGATAAGGTAAATAAAAACAAAACTATGGTGTAAACCTTTTTTGTTTAGATTTCATCTTTTAGTTGACTGGCTGGTATAGTGTCCAGAGTATTTTTTTTTTGAAAAAGGAATATCGCTTGTTTTAAAAATAAAACCTTACAATATTTATTCTATTCTGTTAAGTAAATAAAGCAATATTTAATGCTAAAAAAATGTTATTTATGATACCTTTGCCAGCTTTGCAATTCATATTTGATAGTTGTAGTATGACATATTTAGGATTGAAGACTAGAGGCCAAAGAATTTATTTAGACGCATCATTTGATGTAAATATAAAGCCAATTTTTCGGGGGAATGTATTAGATTCAATGGTCCCTATCAGAGATTTTAACATATATTGTTTACTTAAAGTTCTCTGCCACGCCAGATTCACAGAAGATGACATGACAAAACCATTATAACACATATTATAATATTGTTGCCTAAAGTTTAAATCGGATCCGCAACTCAACACTGTAGTAATTAATGCTCATAACATTTCGTCAAGCTTCTTGCGTTTCTGTGCGGTCGACGCGTCATTAGTACTCTTTGACATCGGAGCTGTACGCGCGCGTTCGTAACGGTACGCAATTATTCGCGCCGTTTCGTATTAGGACCTCTTTGTGTGGGATGTTGTGGACGTGACCTAATAAAGTTTTGGGCAACTCATTTAAATTTAGCTAAGCGGTTATTGGTGACTATGAATACTCTCAGACAACTCAGTGACGTCACAGGAATGTTCAATATTCTCTCTATTACACACTAGGAGAATTGTACGCTATTAGTATTAATATTGAATATTGACTTAAGTTTGATTTATGTAAGATGTTTACATGCTTTTTGGAATAAACATACAATTTTATCTGTTACATACAGAGTAATGAAAAGAGATGCTATTAAGTCATCATCATTATCATCATCAGCCTATTGCAGTTAACTGCTGGACACAGGCCTCTTCAATTGCACGCCACTTGATTGGAGCCTCGGCTTCTCGTATCCAGCTCCTGCCAGCCGTCTTGCGCAGAACATCACTCCACTGGCCTCATAGGCCTTTTGCCTAAGCTTTAAAGAGTGCAAATTTCAATGGTTATCTATCGAGTTTTCTATTTTCAATGAAAATCACACCAAACGCATATTTAATTTATTTTAACACCTATTTATGTGCCCTAGTTGCATTTCTCGACCAAATCTTACAAAAGATTCAATAACCATACAAAACATACAAAAGCTTTTATTCTATCGCATTTGCAACAAAACTCTATCCTGTTTAGAATGTCTCGGGAAACACAATAGGGTATATAACTCTATGTAGAGCACATAGAGACCGTCACGTAATGTGGAGTGCACAGAGGACCCCTGAGTCAATTTGCATCGCGGCGGGAGGCCGAGCCACGGGACCTTTGCTCAATATTTTACGTGTAGAGCGTTGAGTGCAGGTGTGAAAGGGTACAAAGATATAGACGATCAAATTGTGGATGTAGATGAGATTTTGTAAAATATTTGCTCTTAA
Organism: Hyphantria cunea; assembly: GCA_003709505.1. NCBI lineage: Eukaryota > Metazoa > Arthropoda > Insecta > Lepidoptera > Erebidae > Hyphantria > Hyphantria cunea. The sequence goes on from PKRV01002000.1 coordinate 22,912, forward strand.
AATAAGTCTTATATTGAGATAGCGCTTATTGCAAAAATAAAAGAAAAATAAGCTCTAAAGGCGAAAAAAAATAACCGACTCCAAAAACCACCAAAGTTTTTCTAAACCGCCTTAACAAAAATACAACTACATTTTTTTTGTTACGCAAAACTGGGCTATCCAGCAGACGTATCGTCTGATGGTAAGCGGTTACCGCACCCATGTACAACAATCAGATGTGTCACAAATGCGTTGCCAGCCTTTGGTGGATGGGGAGGGGCATAGGGGAGGGATTGTTGTGTGGTCCTCCGATATTACCACTCACTCAGTGAAACACAGCGCCAGCACTGTTTTACACCGGCCTCACAGAAAAGTGAAGCTATGGCATCACTCCGATCGAGCCGGCGTGGCTCTCTAGCGAAGAGCTTGTAGCATCTATATTTTTAACTCTTACTAGTATGCAGTAGTTAGTGTATATATATATATATATATATATATATATATATATATATATATATATATATATATATATATATATATATATATATATATATATATATATATATATATATATATATATATACTTTTTGTTAATAGGTTTTTTTTTATTTTTTGTTAATAGATGTATACTTTTTGTTAATAAATCTGTATCTTCTGCTATATTGTTTTTATTGGTGAATAGTGCTACCAACTGTGTAAATCTACATAAGTCAGGTTTAATTCCAGGCACGCATCTACTAAAAAAGCATACATGTATTAATTAAGCAAAAGCAGTACAAGCTCTGTTTAGTTTGCGACTACATGGCCTTGTGTGAAAAAAAATACTTAGAATAACAAAACATTCCTACTTTAGAATTTTTAGCGACCCATTTCACTAGTAGAAATACATGTTAAAGAAAACATCCACAAAAAACCTTCACCCCCAACACATATGTAGGCAGCAGGTAAGCAATAAATCAAGTACCGAGTTAATAATAGTTACGTTGAAATAAATCCGCGAACCAGAAATAAAATCTAGTCGTTGAAAAGGAAAGTAAGATTGATGGCGGCTGTTCGATGAAGTTAGCGATAGATACTTACGATATACCTCGTGACCGAAAGGTTTAAATCTTAGACATATTACCGTAAGCCCATAAGGCACTTGCCTTTCATTTCGAGAGGGCAACAGTGACTAAGCGAAATTGAGGTTGAGGGAAAAATAGTTCAGAAAAGAAATACAACCGTGTTTGAATATAAACTTATTTTTATCCGACTATGGTAAAATCAAAAGGAAGGGTTGTTTCGTTATCGCGAATTACAAGTGATTTAATTAATGAGGTGTCAAAAGATTTGTTCTTGATATAGGCTGTATAAATTTTACCAAAAGTTTTTAAGTAGTCCAGTTATATGTTTTTCAAAATTTCTTGTACGATACTGAGAGAAATTCTGTCGGAGAGCCACGCTTCGGCATGAATGGGCTGGCTTGACCGGAGTGACACAACGTATTCGCAGAAAACCGGTGTGAAACAGCGCTTGCGCTGTGTTTTTCCGAGTGTATCAAATACCGGCGGCTTTTTTTTTACCCCCTTGGGCCTTCACCCTACCGGGGTTTGCGGCGGGGCGGTGTGTCGGAATCGAACCGACTAAAACCACACGGTGTGCCACTCTGTGCCTGAGACGGGAGGGATCCGGAACCGCTTTCTTACGCCACCCGGACCGGAGGCTTTACAGCAGTTTCCCGGGGGGAAGTTGCGCTGGCGGTGTCTTTAGACATCGCCAATGCATTCAACACTCTACCCTGGAGTTGCATCAGGGAGGCACTAGTGTATCATCGAGTGCCTCCCTACCTCCGCCGCATAGTAGAGACAGAGAGATCCGTGATTTCCCCAAGTAGGACCGGTCTTGGTCGGCGTGAAATGTCGTGTGGTGTCCCACAGGGGTCGGTCTTAGGACCGCTCCTGTGGAACATTGGCTACGATTGGATGCCGTCACCAGTTAAGCGGGTGACTGCGAGTGGCGAGACGCACCGTGAGACAGCCTTGAGGGCCACGGCCGGGGTTGCCCAAGCTATCGAACGAATCCGGCGACTGGATCTCGAGGTGGCTCTGCACAAATCCGAGGCTTTATGCGAGGCTCGTAGTAGGTAGCCTTCTATGAGCTATTTGGGGCTCGTGCTCGATGGCCGATGGGACTTCAGACACCACTTCGAAGTCTGGTCCCCAAGCTGGTTGGCGCAGCGCGTACTTTGGCACTGATGACTCCTGTAGGAGACTTTATGCGGGGGTTGTGCGGTCCATGGCCCTTTATGGAGCCCCAGTATGGGCAGAGGCTAGCACTATCGTGATATTGCGACGGCCGCAACGGGTGCTGGCCATAAGGATCATAAGGGGGTACCGCACGATCTCTATTGAGGCGGCAAGTCTCCTGGCTGGAACTCTACCATGGGACCTGGAGGCGAGAGCCCTTGCAGCTCTTTATCAGTCGCGCAAGGAGGCGCGGGAGTTGGGTAGGAGTCCCAAGACTCGAGAAATCGAAGATCAGAAATTCCAACTCCGCCAAGTCCTCGTGGAGGAATGGAAGGAACGACTTGGGTAACCAAGCGCTGGGCACGCCGTTATTGCGGCGGTAAGACCTGTTATGGAGGATTGGTACAAGAGGCGTCACGAGACCCTCTCATATCGGCTGACCCAGGTGATCACTGGAAAAGGATGCTTCGGAGATCACCTGTGTCTGATTCGCAAGGAGCCTACGCCTGAATGCCACCACAGTGATAGCCAGACCGTGGACACGGTTATACCTGGTTCCCCGGCTAATAGTACCCCAGACGGCGTGCGGTTTTAGTCGGTTCGAGTCCGACATGCCACGGGAGATGGTATGTTCAAAACTCGCCATCAAACAATTTTATTTTGACGACTACTGATTGAAATTGAAAATCAATAAAGGAAAAAATGTTAATGCACAAACAAATGTATAAACGATAGCAACGTGTATCATGAACTATGAAATAAAATTCAATAGGTTATGCTACCTTCAATATTACACAACATTTCTTCTTACTATAAAAGTTTGAAAATTTATCTGAATAACTAGTAAATGGTGGGTTGTGGTGCATGTGAGCGTCCTTGGAGTAGCCAAGTTGATGCCCTTAGTTTTCAATTTATCTTTTGATTTCCTATTAAATACCTATATTTTTCAAAATATTATCTATAGCTTTTTCCCAGCTTCCCTTGCCAATAAATAAAATCTTATGTCAAAAAGTTAATCATTTGTGAATAAAGCAAATTTAAATTTGCCGACTCAATAGTCAGTTAAATTTGCTGACAAATATATGGTTAATAATTAGCAAAATGTAAGATTGAAATTACAATTTTCGAATTATCTTCTTACTTGACTAAACTTAATATACCTACAAAATTATATACAAAATAGATTTAAGAAACTGCAAGAGAAAACGTCTGTGTTCTCTTTTGATTTATGTGGAGGTACTCAACCCTTATGTGTCTACTTATGTATGTTAAGCCATGCTTCAGAAGAATAATAAGACACAAAAAAAATAATGAGATTAGCATAAATACACTAAGAACAAATTATAACTTAACACACAAGTATCAAGATGTATTAGAGAACATTTCATGAATAAAATCATTACTTCTAAGAACTTGCTGGAGATGGAAGGAAAAACAGTGCGTGTTACACCGATGTGATAAACCTCACGCGTGAGTTATTTTATTCAATGAGTGTTGCTATAAACTTGTTATTATTTGTCTAAATAATACAGCGAATAAGATTGTATGAGTTTCAAGAGTAGGTAAACAGAGGTTGCTTAGCCTTACGGTCTTTAGAAACGAAGTAGTGACGGAGAGATTTCTAGAGGTGTATGTAGATTTCGTGGAATTTGGAATTCAAGGAACTTCAAAGATTTTTTTTACATTCAAATGAAATGTTTACAAACAAAACCAAATTCCATTTTTTTTTCTTGTATACATTTTACTATTGAAGCGTACGTTTTAATAAATGCTTTTCAAAATTTATTTCAAGTTATGCCAAATCAGGCGAGACCTGTCCCCGCCAGCAATCCTTCATCCAATGGTGCCGTGCTGGCGGGTGAGGAGGGCTGGAGTGCAGTGATCTCCTTCTGTGAAGTTGTAATGGCTTAAATTACTGTTGAATGGGATCGAGAGAGGGCTAATTCGAGGATAGACGACTACATACCTGGCTTCTCAGTCCTCGAGAAGCCAGAAATCCGAAGGGTTCTCCTACCCGTCAAAAAAAAGAAAGACCTTAATAAGTGTAATATTTCTTAAAAGATGTTCTTCAGCCAAGCTCAAATTTATAGTGTTATGATTACATAAGCGTAAAAATTAATTATAAGGCAAGTGGAAAGAGTCTTAACTCTATTTTTTTAACTTCTTTTCATATACTTGATATGCTGATTTGTTCAGTAAGGTATACAAGTATATCTGAAAATTCGTCGTCGTCTTGGAGACGTTATAAGTTTTACTTGTCGCTCAATATTCAGTGACGCGAGCGGAATGTATCCCCAATCATATCCGCATGGGGGATCCTACCCGCAGATTGATATTTGATCCTCCACGGAGGTTCTTGAGCGCCGCGGCCGTATTCAGCTCAATGTCAATACACTTTTCTCTCGTGAATAATAATTGTTATTTTTTGACAGTAATTCAAATTTAAATAATAATTTTGAAGAGATTTTTTTAATAACACGATTTATGTTTTTAAAGACTTATTTGTGATATTCGACATAATATTAGTCACGTGGCTCACATAGGAATAGGTTTACGCCGGTGACGCTTTAGACAAGGTTCGAACGTGAAACCACTATACTACCTCAAGTCCGATACTCTACTCCACTCCACTCCACTCAATAAAGAATTATATAATTATTTTTGTGGCCAAATGAGTATTTTAGAGAAAGACGTGGGAGACGGAGTTGGGACCCTAAGGTACACGAAGTGAACGGGGACCTGTTTCGTGTGTGGGTGGTGTGAATAAAAGGACTAGAGCGTATCTAATCGGACTTCACTAAGGATAGTTTAGTATGTTAATAACGTAAGTGTAAGAAAAATAATGTATCCATATTTTTATGTAGATACGTTTCTGAATGTAATATTTTTCAAAGTTTGACTGACTAAAACTTTTATGGTTTATCTATGTAACTCAAATGCATAGACTTTACATTAAATATTAATATAATTAACTTAATTTCAGCACTTGAAAAATGGCAAGTCAATTCGAACATTTTGTAGACAAGATTTGCGTTATTTAAATATGCATAGACGTCGCTTTTACATTCAAATTTTTCAATGACACTCAAAGTTTTCTTAATTAAGTTTAGTTAGACTAAGCTCTAGACAACGGTTAAATCCATTTCTCTGTTTGTGTCTTTAAGTCATAGCTTTAAGAAAAAAAAAAAATAAACAAAGAATTGGGTAAATGACATCTACATTAAAATGCTAAAAAAATACATAGTATTTTTTCCATTTCACATTTCACCCAGTGGAAACACCACATTGCTCTTGCATCCCTGAGAAATCGGTATTATGAGGTATCATTTTACTCCGTTTAAAAAAAAGTTTGTGCTTTTATTTTAAAACTGATAGTCTTTTCCTCTATTGTCTGCATTTTATGTCAGTGTTACGGCTAAAAAAAGACGAAAATCATAGACATTTGCATTTACCAGACTCCAATTATAAGAAACGTAGATCTCGACGACAATCAAAGGCCCATTACTTTTTACGCACAAAGTTGAACATGCGGGCCTACGGTAAGCAATGCCTAATCAGAATCTCCCAAGTACGCAAAGATTCCAGGAACTCATTCTGTGTACCGTCAGCATAAGAATGGATTACTATACTTACATATTATATTTTTGGGGCTAAGCCTATTAAATCTACTTTAAGTAGTCAGGGAAAATAACAAATTAAGCCGCCGAGCAACCCAATTTGGGGTATTTTGGATGAAATATATTTAACACTGAATTTGAAATGCTGCGTTTCCCTTATTCAAACAGCCAGATATCGACAACTTTTATTAGGTGTCTTATATTTAAACTTAAAATATAATAATCTTTAACTAAATTGAAACATCCCCTTTCAGTGTAAAAAAAAGATTTTTTTTCATGCAATATAGGGCAAACGAGCAGACATGGATGGTGGTGATGAGCGGCCGTACCACCCGATGGTAAGCGATCACCGCCGCCCATGGACACCCGCAACACCAGAGAAGTCACAAGTACGTTGCCAACCTTTGGGAGATGGGGAGGGGAATGGGGGGAGGAGTTGGAGGTATGAACCTCCGCTATCCTCACTCACTCGATGAAAACCCTGTGAGGCTAAGGTATCACTCTGGTCGAGCCTACCCATGTATGCCGAAGCTTGGATCTCTCACGGCGAATTAAGATTTTGTCTAAAATATCAATTACTAAGATGATTTGAAGCGGCTGTTAGCCTTACTGTAGCATATGAAAGAGATATGAGATTAAATATATCTCCTTTTTTTTGTATTACAGCAGCAATGAATAAGTTTAACCGTAGTGATACCACGACCTCACATGGAACTGGTGCTAAGTAATTCTGTCTTTACATTTTATCGAATGATTTATCACAAGGTCACAAAATTATCCAATTAAGTATCGCAGCTCAAATGCTTAAATAGTTTTAATCTGCCTAATAAGATTAAAGTAGTGCCTTAACCAAAAAAAGTGTCCTATACTTTGTATAAGCGTTTCTGGTTTCATTATTGTGAGTAAGTCACATCCAACATCCAATTTGCACCATAAAGTACGCACCGCTTTGTCGAATAGGGAGCCCATTGACGCGGAACTAGCCCACTGTGCAACGTTTACACGGGTTGTTTTAAAACACTGCCATTGAACGCGTTAAGCGTAAAGGTAAACACAACTTAATTGGAACCATTTAATTAATACTCTAGGTGTATTGTTTTGGCTTAAATTACTGTTGAGGATTCAAAATTATGAAATGTGTAACCGACATTTCTGATAATGGTTAAATAAACCTGTGATTGCATCTTTTTAAAGTACTTAGTTTGAGTCACGAAACGGCAACGAAAGTCAGACATGATCACGATGTTCAGGGTTACTATAATTAAATATAATAAGTAAATTCGCTTGTGTAATTAGAAGTATTGATGAATTGATAAATATAGATAATAAGCACATGCTCAACATCTTTTTCTCACTTGTCTTTCTGTCAAACATCCGTAAGTAAATATTTGCAAACAAAAAAGCGGCCAGGAGCTGCTATGTGAAAAACATTGAGACAGATCTATGTTTGATATTACGTGAAATGAGACGCAGAAAGTAGTGAATTATTAAAACAAGCAAATGAAAACTTATATCAGTAAAAGTTAAAATTGATTTTTGTTTGTTTATTACAACTTTGTTTGACAGACATCAAAACAAAGTCCTTTCACCTAAGAAAGTTGAACATAATGTCACACAAACGAGAAAACAAGAAAAACAGTAGACTATTCACAGATATACGTGTGTCGTTCCTTAAGACTTTAATTCATTAAATTATGACGTCATCATGCTCTATAAGCTATACGATAGTATCGAGAAAGTGCTCTCTCCCTCTCCCTCACTCTCTCAATTTAAGGGCCTCCCTTGTCAGTGGAGCAATCGTCACTTGTCTCTATTTTCTGCGATTTGTGTTATTTTACCTCCTCATAGGCCACGATCCCTACTTTCTCCTTTATATGAATGATGAAAATGTTGTCCAGAATAAAAGCATCCCACTGTAGATCAGTAGATCAGATTACTCCATATTTTTCCCCGATCCCTAGATAAGTGTATAAGTTTCCCATCATAACCAGTAACACAACATATCGTTTATTTGCCAAACAAATATGGCCGCGTACACAACAAAATGAATATAAATTGGTTATCATAATAATTTATTTCGTTACAGGACCTGTTGCTGACTGAATGCAATTGTTACTGAATATTTTCACTTTTTGTTTTGGGATGTATTAAAGATTTGTCTTGCTTAAATGTACACCAAGTTGATTGCTGTTTTTGATTATGGTCATAAATAGTAAGATTGTTTGGGATTTATTTCGAAAATCTTTGCATATTCATCATGATGTGGTTTTTGTACTGTTTTTTTTATCATCGAAAAGGTTTGCGTTTGATAATATAAATATAATTAATTGAATTACACTGCTGCAAATATCTAATACCTTTAAATGAGCAGTCTTGGAAACGCCTCAAATGATTTTCATGAAATTTAGTATGAAAGGAATTTCAGGGTACACTTAGAAAAATTTTGAGTGATACCATGGCCTCACAGAAAACCGGTGTGAAACACCTTGTGTTTGTGTTTCACTTAGTGAGTGAAGATACCGGAGGCCTATACCCCAACCCCTGCCTCCATCTCCTTTCCCATCCCCCAAAGGACAGCAACGAAGTTGTGACGCCTCTGGTCTTGGTACGGTATATGGGTGACAGTAATCGCTTACAATCAGATGATATTAGGCTATCAGGGATTCTATCCGAGGATTGAATCAAGTGGCGTACAATTAAATAAGCCTATGTGATGATTTATACTTATTTGTCTAATTGTAAAATATTTTACGAAATTTTTGCGGCGTATCACCTCTACGTACATAAATATTGTCTCACAAGTTTTGTTTTGTTAATGTTTTCAAATTTAGCCGAATATCAATTATTTAACTAACAATTGAGATGAATGAACTTCTCTCCTCTCATTGGCCATAGCGTAAATATGAAAAGAGTTCTAATAAAAATAACAAAAGTGTTCGATTATAACTGCAAATAGAAACAAAACAATTTAAATATTTGATGAACATCGTATTCTTAAGAAAAACTTGTTACATAATTCATTCGTTCTTTACTAGTCTTCTGATATACAATTCTGATGAAGCTAAAAAATAAAAATTAATATAAGAACAAATATTTGAGCGGTGCTATCGCCCCGAGGGCGGAGGGCGAGGACCGAGATTGTATCGACTGAGATGGCTCACTTATAATTACTTTTTATTTTTTATCATTGCACAATATTAAATCGACTATATCTTGATTAAGTCATTACTAGAAACTATCTTGTCCTTACCTAAACTTTCTTCCGCGCTTATTCTAATGGTATCTTTAAGTTTATTCCATCATTCTTTTTCTATTTAAAATATACTCTTCTCTATTTTTATATGATAATATAATATTTTATTTCCTAAACTATTTACTAAGGTGGAATTCATTACGTATATATTTTAATTTGGTGAGATCAAATTTATTTGATTTAGACAGTCTATTTGTTTTCTAAGCATCTTACTTAATACCACTAAATAGCAAATTGTATTCTTTATATAATTATTTTTACAAATAAATAAAACTTGAGTGTCTGCTTGTAATATTAAAATAACAGCTTTTTATTAAATGCATGTTTACACGATACGTTATGGTACAATTATAGTTTTTTTTGTAGGTCTGGAACTGCTGGGCCGGTTTTGACAGGACTATCACTGGCTGCTGTTATAGGGAGTAACTTAGACTACTTTTTTTAGATTAGCTTTGCCCCACGGTGTAAAGGTATAACAATAACACTGGGTAGCACCGCGGCACTCAGCTAGTAAAAAATATTATTAAATGAAACTGAAGGAAACTCATGTATTTGTGTGTTATTCCATGTATATTTAAGATCGTTTTTATTGTTTTAAAGAAGCTATCACCTATTGTCAGCTGTGAACACGTAAAAATTGTTGTTTATGACGACTTATGATAAATCGTAATAAGTTAAATACTTTTAGTCTCTGCTACACTCTTGATCGTTAAATATTAAGTTTAAATTAGAAAAGACTAGCTTTTGCGTATGGCTGTGTCTGTCAGTTATCGCAACAAAAAGTAGCCAATGTCCTTCCTCAAGAGTCAAAGTACCTCCATGCCAAATTTTATGGAAATCGGTGCAGCGGTTTGGCCGTAAAAGCAGGACAGACAGACAGAGTTACTTTCGTATTTAAAATATAAATATCGATAAGTACGAATTGTATACTATATTTTTATTCCATTTATACACAATGTATATACCAAACATCGACAATCGAATTACCTTGTATTAAAAAAGAACCATTAAGTAAAAGGTGGTATAAATTATTATAGCTCAAAGTCGCAAAGACAATTCAATAAAAAAAGGTCGACGGCTAAGAATTATATTCAGCCATTCTTTACTTACCAGGAAATGGAATGACTAGGTGATAGTGTAAACCAGCCCTAATACGCCCCGACGTGTAGGAGGCGGAGCTAGTCCATTTATTGGGGACAGGTTCAAATTCGGGACCATTCATGTACTTAAATGCTTTTGTGACATATAACGTTGTTCCATTTTTATCATGTAAGTTAATTGTAAATAGACATATGTGTTGAAAAATGGCATTTCATTTCATAGCATTGTTTTTGCATGATGTAGAGTTTTTGCATGATGTAGACAACTATAGCCACAGATCCACTGTGGCTATAGTTGTCATATGGACAGCAGTATAGTGGCAAAATACATAGGAAACTGTTAGAAATGGCTCATTTCTGATATGAGTCAATATTTTTATTGACTGCCTCCGTAGCGGAGCGGTAGCGTATGCGACTGTTGTTCTTGAGCTCTCGGGTTAGATTCCCGGGTCGGATGAAATGTTTGTATGATTTACAAATGTTTGTTTCGGAGTTTGGGTGTTTTCTATGTATGATATGCATGTACTTACAAAAAAACATGTATATATATATATCAGTTGTCTAGTACCCATAATACAAGCTCTGCTTAGTTTGGGACTAGATGGCGTTGTGTCTTAGATGTCCGAAATATTTATTAATTTATTTGTTTAAGTATTTTTTTTCATTCTTTTTGTTTACAACGAAACAATTTTTTCATTAAGAATAGTCTCATATCGCAGGGAACTTAACAAACATACATGAAACGGATATAAAGAACACCTGAATGCGGAATAAAATTTGTACATTATACAAATTGTTTCAACCACTGCACCTCTTTTATAAACACAGATTTCTATAAGATATAAGTTGGTTCCTTAAAGATAATATTAAGACGCAAATATAGTATAAGTTAAAACACCGATTTATCATCTGAAAACCTACGTATCAAACTAAGATAGCTATCTCACATTCATGTCAAGCAAACTCCTTACGTAACCTCCATAGAACAATACTAAAATAATATATCCCATTCACAATAATTAATATTGCTACGGAATCAATCAAAACTTTTCTGTCTATGATATGACAGATATCGTAAAATCATGTTTTTATAGTTTTCGGTATTGCAAGTATTATATGACGTAGTTAAACTATAAGAGCTCGTAATGCTGTCCTATATATCTTTGGAGCAATGCCAGGACAGATCACATAAACATTTAGCCTAAAGTTGATGACAGTATATTATACCTCTATAACATATAAAATAATTCTCTACACTGCAGTGCAAAAATAATAAGATTAAAGTTTACCGAAACTATAAGTATAAATGTAATCTATACTCTCAATTGGCGCCATTCGATGGAACTTGCAACATATTCTAGAATTAGATTCTAGGTGAAACCGATCAGGTGTAATCGTAATTAGAATAGTGAAATAAGAACAAGTAAAATTAATTCTAGAATGAAAAGAAATGTATTTTTATTTTAAATCAAAATAACAAAAGCCACTAGCTGTAAATGTCATAGATTCACAAACAAACTACTGAAACCAAACAAAATCTAAAAGACTTCAAACACTGGGGTTTTGTTATTATACACTTGACTCTATTATCAGGTTAATTCAAGCATAGATTCTGTATAATCAAATCACGTTATCCAAACTATACATACCAAACCTTTCAATGCGATAATTAGAAGTAGGTTCAATTTGACTTTCATGAAAATTGACATAGTTACAAGGAAGTTAATAAATGTTTGTAAAATGTATCCTCGGCTCCGATGATAAAGTTCAAATTTGTTTTTATGTTGTTATCTCCCTTTCTTTTATTGTTATTGTTATATACTCTGTGGTCTTGTTCACAAACATGACCTTGTAACAATTCCAAAACATAGTAAAATTAACGAAAGCTTTGGTTGCTACTTGTTCGGTTTGTATTTTGTTTACGTAAATATTGCAATGTTTATGAATATTGTTACCTGGGCCCAGATAATTACCATTTAAAAATGGATTTTTTGTACGAGGAGACAAACTATTCAGCAGGATAAGTTTATGAAACCCTGCTAATCGTCTTTAAAATTGATCAATCTATTCTTTAACATATACCGTGGGAGAGCCATGCTTCGGCATAATGGGCTGGCTTGACCGGAGTATCGAGTGCGAGTGAGAAACTGCGGTTGCAATGTGTTTCATCGAGTGAGTGAAAATACCGAGGCCCATACCCCAACTAATTTCCCCTTCTCTCCCCTAAAGACCGGCAACCCACGTATGACGCCTCTGATGTTGCGGGTGTCCATGGACATAGCATACGTATCGCTTATCATCAAGCAATACGTATGCTCGTTTGCCCGCTATTACATAAAAAAACATAAGGCAGGCTCTACTGGAGTACTATCAAGGTCTCAGTAATAACTGGTGTCGATCAATTATTTTCCTACTTCTACAGCATAAGAGTAAGAGTACTGGAACTTGAATTCCGTAATTCTATTGGCAGGCCTAAAAGAGTATATCGTCTCTGCCTACTACGAATTGGAATAAAGCGTGATGTATATACAGTGTAGCCTTTGTAAAAACAGCTGATAGAGTCCAATAGTCATTAAATCGTGTTTATTTTGTCCACCCCAACCCCAGCTGACCCCCTATGCACACCTCGTGTATTGTTGTGTGTGTGTTCTAGTTTAATTAACTGGCTGGCTCTTGTTACATTTTAAAGTTTCACTGATCAGAAAGTAGAATTAATACTACTTAAGTAATTAAAATTAGTCTTTGGTATTTTAATGTTATTATTTTTTATTATGTTAAATTTATTCTATAGGTTACTACAATAAATACATTTTTAAATATTTAATATAATTTAAAAAAAAAAACGTAATGTAGGCGCATTTTTCCTGGTCCGGATGTGTTAATAACAGCAGTTCCCGAATCCCTCCCGTCTCAGGCGCAGAGTGATACACCGTGTTGTTTTAGTCGGTCCAGTACAGACACACCGCCCCGCCGGAGTTTGGGTGTTTTCTATGTATAATATGTATTTAAATAATAACAATATCAGTTGTCTAGTATCCATCCGCTACATAGGCCACCCGCGAGGGGGGCAACGTTACGCGTGTGCCGTACGTCGCCTTAATTGAGAGTTACCATCAGACGACGGAGCCCGCTTCAGTGCGGGCAGGCGCTGGGAGGGGTCCGGATGGCGTAAGAAAGCGGTTCCCGGATCTCTCCCGTCACAGGCGCAGAGTGGCACACCGTGGTGGTTTAGTGGGTAGTCTGGCAAGTCAGTCAGGAGTCCCACACAAAGCGAACCCCCCGTCCGGGGGGGAGCGAAGTGTGACAAGGCATTCAACCACGTAAAAAAAATAAAAAAAATAATGGTACGGGTCTAGATGGCGTTGTGTGTAAAAATGTCAGAAAATAGTTACACTGGCTGACCCCCGCAACCTCTTCTGCTTCTTCTCTTGCCCATGGTATGATATAAAGCGTGAAAAAATTTGGTTAGCATAAAAACTTTTTTAGATATTTGAAAGGAGATTAATTCTTTCATATACTATTTTTGTGAGTCAATGCAACGCACGTAATGGAAGGTCAAAAGGAATAATTTCCTCTCTATTTAGCTATAAGTTTCACTGATACTCAGCTTCTTTTGGTCGCAGCGTAGTTATATATAGCGTTTCTCGATAATTGGAATATCGATTGTTCAAATCGGAACAGTATTTTCTAAGATTAGCCTAAAAAACAAACTCGTCAGCTTTATAATATTAATACTTACTTCGACTTTGCTGTGATTTTTGTATTTAATATAAATCTTGTACATTCGACACGTACAGTCAACAACTCGCTGTAACAGCAAGTTTAAGTACTCAGGTAAATGCTCCCGTCCCTCGGACAATTACTTAGTCTCCTTAAACGACACCCCTGGGAGAAGAGGGCCAGTTCATTTCCTCTTCGTGCCGGCTTATAACAAAAATGTACACGCTAAAATTTACTTGCTTAGATTTAACAATAAATAGATATTTTTGAAGTATTTCATAGTCATTAAAAGTATAGCAGGAATTACCATAATCTGAACCTGCAGTATTATTTGTTTAGAAAGATTTTAAAATATTATCTGTGAGTTATTCTTTGTCTTCGATTTCGATACGCCTAGATCAGGACGAAGAGGAATTTAGTACAGGCCTACCTGAAGGAAATTCTTTAATTTTCCACTATAATTCTGGAAGAAATATATAACTATCTGAAGGTTAATATGGAGATAGTATATTCCTGATTAGGAATTTTCTATGAACTAGAAGAGAAATCCTCGTTATTTAGCTAAAGGCTTGTATTCAACCAGCATATGTATTCATAATAACTCTACAACACAAGAAATGAATTTCCTAATACCCATACAGTCAATATGAAGTGAACCTATAATTCTATAAGAAATTGACGCGTCATGTCTAAAAATGTTATTTTCCAACTATGCGGCATTTCAACACTCGATGATGTAAACACGTATATTGACACTACTTAAAAACAAAAAAACCAACGCAGAATATGATTTTAAATATTCCATCAAAAATGTATACAGAACCGTTATCGATATGCGTGAAAATATCACACGGATAACCGGACATAACCAGACAGTATCATTTCATAAAAACATTCATAAAGTAATGGACGATGAATTGTATTCGAAACCTGTTTTTTGTCACTTTGTTAATATATCGGCGGTGTATATTGTATTGACAATTTGTTAAGTTCATATTGGAAATACATTCATGAATTTAAAACTATGAATTGCCAATAATGAATGAAACAATAACGTTAACATACTTAAGTAGCATTAGTATTTGGGGGAAGCCTATACTAATGCAATTTCTTAATTGAGTAAGATTTCTCCCTATGTCTACGAGATGCTACTCTGAAATTCGGTAACGCACTTGTAACCTTCAATGTCAATCGCTTATTATCAAGTGACGGAGGACAGGTTCCGGTTTCTTTGAGTTTATGCAGTCTCAATTCATATGCGCCTGAGACTTTTTTCTAGCCCAATTTATTTTGTTCCGTTAATGCTTCTCAGAACGATACTATTCTGAATAGGATTGGTCGGATGAAAACCACTAACTCTAAAAGAAACCGTCAAAAAGTACACCGTTACCAAATAAAATTGTACAAAGTCAGGAAAGTGGTAATGACCATCACCTAGCTTTAATAAGTTTTAAACGCAAAAAATGGTAACTATCAAATTTTTCGTTGTTATTAAATTTTACATATACATTGTTAGAAGTATGGAAAAGAAAAACATTACTCCCAAAGGATATAAAAAACAAAAGTTGTACAAGCAAAGCTGTCAGCAAGTTGGTAAGTATTAGTAAACAGTTTTCGGTGGTTTCCACTTATATGGGTAGTGCCTTGCTTGTTTTCAGATCCCAAAAACAGTAAACAGATTGTAGTGTTTTCAGAAAAGATCCTCCCTTAGAGCTTTTGGGACCAAATCACGTGACGGAAAAAAGTAAGTTTAAATTATTTCTTTTTATTTCTATGAATACATTAATTGAATAAAGCGGTTTCACTATTACTGCATAACGCCATCTATCAAGTGTCATCATAAACTTTTTAAGGCCCTAATTTTAATTGTCCTATTTAGTATGTCCAAGTGAAATAAATAATAATTATATTGTAAATATGAATTCTACTATCTGCTTCAAGTGATCACATGTAATACACCGAAATTCCATATATTATATGAATTCTACGTAATAAACGCAAGTTTATATCAATGATTAAGTTAAATGGCTTGGGTGACACTCATAAAGTAAGGTATACCGCCATCGAACACGCTACATTTTTTAATTTATTAAAATAAATAAAAGTGCTCTAATGTATTTTAACATTGTATATGTGTAGTGCTCCACTATGCTCGTTTCAAGCGCCAATTACAATAATTGCCTAAAGCCACACAGTTTGTGGAAAAGCGGCGCATGTTACGAGCTATTGTCATTAGATAGTGTTATGTTTTAAATTATTATTTGTTATTGTTTGACAAATGGAGCCGAAACGTGGACACTTACGGTTGGACTGGTCCATAAGTTCAAAGTCGCTCAGCGTGCTATGGAGACGGCTATGCTCGGCGTTTCTCTAAAGGATCGCATCTGAAACGAGGTGATCCGATAAAGAACCAGGGTCATTGACGTAGCCCACAGGATTAGCAAGCTGAAGTGGCAGTGGGCTGGCCACATTTGCCGAAGAACTGATAACCATTGGGGTAAAAGAGTTCTTGAGTGGAGACCGCGTCTCGGCAAACGTAGTGTAGGACGTCCACAAGCCAGGTGGAGCGATGATTTGCGCAAGACAGCTGGCAGGAGCTGGATGCGAGAAGCCATAGATCAAACTAAGCGGCGTGAAATTGGAGAGGCCTATGTCCAGCAGTGGACTGCGATAGGCTGATGATGATTGTTTGACAGTTAGATTTGTAAGGAAATGTGATGTACTAAATTAATATAATTATAAAAAGCTCCACTTTAATTATTTGAAACAGTGCAAGCAATTCCTCATAAGCGTTTTAAAGAAAATTTTGTAGAAACGTAGAAATTGCATGTACCTACATTAGTTTTTTTTCGTGTGGCAACAAATGAAAAAAAAGAGGTTACGAATTCTATTCGTACTGTAGAGTTATCATCTTCGTAAGAGCAGAGTAATGAGAGAAAAGGACGCAGGACATTTAAGCACTACAAGAGTCTAACAGCAGCAAGAGTCAGCATGGTATAAAATACCAATACCTCCCACCTAAGGAGAGGATTAAATCCACCAGTGGGTCATATAATAGTGGATATATAGAATAAAAATGAATCGTCGAAACGTATACGTATACGTAACGCATAACTTCCTATCGGCTGCACCAAATTCAATAAATTTTAATGTGTTCGTTATTGTTGGGACATAGTTAGTATATGAGGAAAATTAAAAGACAACGGCAAATTTTTTTTTATGCGCGACTGTATACTGCCTGTGGGAAACTGACACAGATATGTAAATATGGTGGGATGAAGTTCGCCGGGTCGGCTACTGGGTTTTATATATAAATAAATAAATTAAATATGCCTCGGTGGCTGTGGCAGTAGTAGCGTACGCGACTTCTGCCTATGAGGTCTCGGGTTTGATTCCCGGGTCGGACCAAATGTTTGTAAAGTATTCATATCAGTTGTCTAGTATCCATGATACAAGCTTTACATAGTTTGGGACTAGATGGCGTTGTGTGTACGATGTCCGAAATATTAATTATTATTAATATATAGATATTGAAATCTAATTTTAGTTTTGGTTAATATCCTCGGTCAAATAAAAATATGAAATAGTTATTTAAAGTCGTGCCTAAGTATAAAAAATATGTTTTCCTAATTAAATTTTGCGACTCCATTTTCTAAACAAGCAAAAATCTTAAATTTATTTTAGTATCGTTATGCGTTTAGAAACAAAAGAGTTTTTTTATTAATCTCTTAACAGAGAACGCTTAGAGGCATATTTGCCTTGTTGTTTTCACTAATAACAACATTTTTCGTAATTACATTTTTCAGCTATTAATGAATATTGGGTAATATATTAATAATCTATTCGGAAGGTAATACGGGGCTTCTGTTACCTAATTACTTAATTATTGTTATAATTTAGATAATTGGTTATTCAAACATCCGATTTTGTTCGAAACAATAATATATTAATAATATTTTTTTTTATGAATTACATTTGGAAATATAAATACATATTATCCATTTTGTATTACTTTATTGGTTGTGTTTCAGGATATCAGGGCTCTCATTCTCATAAGGCGGAGAATAAATCCAGTATTTCCTTTTTTAGTACTAATTGCGTGTGTTTTGTAGTTAATATTTCCCTCATTTTGATTTAAAGAATGAAATTATTCCAGTGAAATTCCAACATAAAATAATACGTGTAGGATATTTGCCAAGAAAAAGCCTTGTAATTATATACATGGGTGGTTTACGGTTATAATAAGTAAACCAACCTCCAATGAATTCTGCGTGTCAGTTATTCAAAAACTCATAAGAGCGCTGTAGACTTTTGGTGACGGTATTCTCACTCACTCGGTGAAACACAGTGCAAGCGCTGTTGTACACCGGCTTTCTGGTGCAGCCGTGGTATCACTCTGGTCGAGCCAGCCCGTTTATGCCGAAGCGTGTCTGTCCCACGGTAGAATTAGTATAGGCTTTAAACCAGTCACGCTAGCGATATATGTGCCACAGCATGACTGGCTTAGGTAAAATTGATTTATAAAGTAAATACTGATCAAATTTCTCCGTGAGGTCTCAAATATTATTAAATGTTAAGCCACTCATTCAGAATCTACGCCTCAAATAAACACTGGACTTGTTGATAAAGTCTCTGAAAGACTTTTCGAGACTTATTTATCAGATAACTATAAACGGTATCACAAGTCTGGTATATAAAAACCATATGTATATAAGCAACCTTTAGGTCAGTCAAAAAGTATAATATAAATAAAATAAATAAATATTTCAGACATCTAACACACAACGTCATCTAGTCCCAAGCTAAGCAGAGCTTGTGTTACGGATATTAGACAACTGATATAAATACATATATACTTTTTTTGTAAATACATACATATTATATATAGAAAACACCCAAACTACGAAACAAATACTTGCAGATCATACAAACATTTGGTCCGGCCCGGGAATCGAACCCGAGACCTCAAGCACAGCAGTCGCATACGCTACCACTACGCCACCGAGGGAGTCAAATATGATAGAAAGCTAACTGAAAAATTATCAGGAACTGGTGAAACCGACCCTTAAAATGTATGCCTTACTACTTATTGATTTTTTCAATTACTTCATTCTAACATACTTCTGTAGTTGGAAGTAATTAAAGTATGATGTTCATGGCGTGCGGACATGTCATGTGACGTCACCGCTATAATTAGTTGACACCAGTTTTTATGTTCAGCCATTAAGAGTCAAGAAAGTCGTAAATGTTTAGTCACTACAATAGTAAAAGGGTTTGACTAATTGCTATACCTTTTAGGTCACGTAGGTTAGTCTAGTAAAACTATATTTCTGGCAGATGTCCGTATTTCGTAAGAAAGCGGTTCCAGGATCCCTCCCGTCTCAGGCGCAAAGTGGCACACCGTGTGGTTTTAGTCGGTTTGATTCCGACACACCGCCCCGCCGCAAACCCCGGTGGAGTGAAGGCCCGAGAGGGTTTCCACACGTAAAAGAAAAGTAATACTCTATTTAAAAAGGCGTACCCAGCTTCAGTAAGTCCATTGTGACACAAACTACGAGTATATCTTTTTTTTTTAAAAGACAACTCCCGCATTAGAAATATGCATTCCTGTGTCACGGGAATTTTAACAAACATACACGAAACGGACATCAAGTACACCTAGACTTAGAACAACAATTTATGGATCAAAAAAATAAAAAAATATCTATTTATTTTAATTTAAAACACTGAGCAAGATATTTTCGGTTATTTGACCTTAATCGGTTCGACGTATTAAATGACAAAAGTAAAAATATTTCGGACACTTAACACACAACGCCATTTAGTCCTAAACTAAGCAGAGCGTGTATTATGGGTATTAGACCACTGATATAAATACATATATACTTTTTTTTTGTAAATACATACTTATTATATATAGAAAACACCCAAAATCCGAAATAAATACTTGCAGAAATATTGAAAGCTAACTGAAAAAAATATCAGGAACTGGTGAAACCGACCCTTAAAATGTATGCCTTACTACTTATTGATTTTTTCAATTCCTTCATTCTAACTTCTGTAGTTGAAAGTAATTAAAGTATGATGTCCATGGCGTGCGGACATGTCCCACCCAGGAATTGAATCCGAGACCTCCTGCACAGCAGTTGCGTCGCGTTGAGCCTGCGAGGCAGTTAAATATGATTCAATGGCTATCATTATTTTTTTCTTATCCTCGTTTTACCATCTTACCAAATTTTCGTTTCTTCGTATTTACGCCCAGTTTTACAATCTCAATTCAATACTATTGCATTGCACACTGAAAGGTTAGTGGAATTAAAAATATTTTCCGTTTTAATAGCTCGCAACTCTAAGATAATTTTATGCCTGTGTAGTTGCAGTTTATGTTCAAATTTCAGGTCATATCTGAGAAAAGTAACTAAAATTATACGAACAATAAGCGGTTTAAATGGGTTTATGCGACATCACGTGGCAATAACAACAGCGACAATAATGAACTACAGTTTTATGTTACTCGTTAATGGTAGTGATGGCGGTGTGTAGTAAAAATACGCCAGTGTAAAAATAATTTAAGTTTTAATTACAATCGCGCTTACGTAAAAAGGAAGCAAATACGTTACAATTGTGTTTCATAATTTAAATTTAAAATCGTCTAACCTCAAAAGGAAGAGTAAACTGGATCCTTATAGAATTACAATATTGTTCGTTTGTATGTCAGTCAAGACCCTTTTTCTCAGGTACGCGTAGAGGATCAAGCTAAGCTTCGTATCAAACACTCAAATTTACTTTTCCTAGAAGCTGTGAAATTAAACTTCTAGGCTATGCAATCGAAAGATACAGTCCTTTATGCTGCAAATTTTTGACATTCGCAAGGAAATCAAAACCTACGGGGCATTTCCCGTGAACTAACAAAGATAAAGGAAAAATTGCAAAACGCCATAATTTTTTAGTTATATCATATAATATACCTGCAGTTTTTTACGGAACCCTCGGTGCGCGAGTCTGACTCGCATTTGGACGGCTTTTTTGTATACAAGCACACTTCAAAAGACCCGACGAAGGGTAATAAAGATGCATCTAAGATAAATGTCTACTAAACATTTCATAAATTCAAGTTAGGTCAGGTGACCCTTACACAGGGGATCAAAAAGAAACCCTACCAATAAGATCCACTAAATAGCAATGTTTTTTAATGTCTTCCAAAAACACGGAATTTAATACAAAACATTCAGGATGTTATAAAATGTTAAAAACATCGATAGTAGGGACATTTTTTAAATTGAAACCAAAAGTTTAAACCACCTTTTTTCAAACAATGCACAATATTTTTCACAAAAATGTAAAAGGGCTGAATACATTTCATACAACGGTGAATTTCATATTACAACCTTTATCCATTGACAAAACAAAAAATCATATCTCATTCGTCAATATTCCGCCAAGTTATTACATTACACGCTGTCCCCGAGGTGCAGGGCTCTATTCATATGTTAGAGTGGAGAGAAGATGCTCGCTGAAGAAAATAATACTGTAAACTGTATTTTTCTTTTACCTGAGAACATTTGTCATTTTTTTTAAAGAATTTGAGTTCGTTGCGATTTGAAAAGTAAATAACACACGTATATATCACATATTAGCGTAATGGTATTCATTATCAGGTCATATCGAACAAATAATCATCAAATTACATTAGTTTTTTAAAATGCACCGAATGAAAAGTTTAATAAAATGAACTGAAAAGTGCATAAAAGGCACTGCACTTATAATTATGTACTGGTCACGTGGTCACGGGCTGATTAGTAGTCAGGTGGTGACTACAGCTTGTGCAACCTGATCGACTAATCACGCATTTATTTATTTTTAAATTATGTATAAAAAAAAAGTGTATAAATTGTGTATAATGATATATCTTCTATCAAAAACAAGTATATAATAAAAACTTAAATTATTCAAAAAATATTGTTAAGTTATAAAACACGTTTATGGCTTTCAACCGATACTTTTATGTGTCCCAATGCCCTACATATAGTTTTTATGAGATAAATGAGATAAGTCTTGTCAGTAAAGACAAAACTTGATAGCGCTTTTCTCTTTCAACTGTTTCTTGTAGAAGTTTATTTTTAACATGTCAATTTCTTCTTGGTCATTGAAATACTACTATTTGCATGCAATGCAATGTGGCACAAATATTTTTTCTTGAAGATTTCAACTACAACACAAAAACAATTTAAATTAGCTATTCGACTGAGAGATTATTAAAATGAGTTATTTGACTGAGAAAGTATCTTTAACATCACGAGAAAGTAAATTTAAAAGAGGCTAACTTAGGCTATTTATTTAACATTTTTGTTGATTTTAAACAACCTTTATTACTTGTTTTTAAAAAATTAGAATCAAAAATTTATTTATTTTATTACTAAATGTAAGCAAAGTAAATCTGTCACATAGTACATAGCGCTTTCTTCATTCACACCTCGGTTGGTCTTATCATAAGTTCTGAACATCTAGGCCAATGTCATTCAAACATATAAGTACAAATTTGCACAAAACAAACTCGGTCCCGTGAGCTCTATCATAGCGCCATAAAGTAACAAAATAAGGATCAAATATAATTCCCACGTAACTATTAAACTAGAACCATATCTCCCAGTGAACGTCGTATATTTCGTAAGGTGAGTAAACCACACACTCGCTCTTTCTCGTTACACCTCGCAAACTGTAAAGGGATCCCCCAAATTTATCTTCTGAGTCGTTAGAGCGAATAATGTTGCCGACTATTTTATTTAGAATTCAAGACGTGACTGAATCAACCTGTTTGGGTTATGAGGTCTTTGAAGTTTTATAATATATGCTATTACAATTTGTATAAAGGCTTTCGCAAAACGTATGTCTACGTACTTGATATGTAGCTGATGTTGGCTTGTTTCATTGCTTTACGTGATTTTAATGGGATTTGAACCGGCTTCCATAACAAAAAAAATATATAATTAAAAGTTTGTATCTTATTAAATCTATAGTTTAAGAGCTGATGTGGAAAATGTTATTCTATCAAAATTGTAATAGAAAATATCAGTTGAGGAGGAAAAAATGAGATCCCTGTATTTTGCAAGAACTTTGTTCCTAACAAAAGATTACTTTTTACGAAAATGATTACGTTAATCATTCATAAATTTTATCTTTTACTTTTCTCGTTTAAAAATATCAAACAGTGATCTGAAAAATAGAAAATAAATTGGAACAGGACACAAACGGTACTAAAAAATTTTTCTTTTTATGGTATATGGGGCAAACGAGCAGACGTATGATAGTTAGCGATTATCGCCGCCCATTGACACCCGCAACACCAGAGGCGTCACAAGGGCCTTGCCAGCCTTTGGGGGATTGGGAGGGGGATAGGGGGGTATTGGGGTATGGGCCTCCGGTATCCTCACTCACTCGATGAAACATAGCGTAAGCGCCGTTTCACACTGGTTTTCTGTGAGGCCGTGGTATCACTCCGGTCGAGCCGGCCCATTCATGCCGAATCGTGGCTTTCCCACGGTAGTACGACCAACAAACGGTCCGTATCGAAAACTTTTCGAATATTTATCACCACTTCACATGAGAGAAGGAACTTAGAAATGATACATTACATTCAGATTACATTATATTATAAAAAAATTGGAAGATTTATTTAAACTTATAACTTAGTAAACACCAATATATACTAACTCAATATATTTAAATCATAACAAATTGCACAAACAAAATGCTTCAAACTCTAAAACTCTTAAATTTTGATCTTTTCTTCGTTTGAAATTAAAACAATATTTATGTTATGTAAGAATAACTACAAAAAACGATTATTAATTGTAAACATGTACTTTACACACAAATAATGCGTTTTGGAAATCCTGCTATTTAAAATCCCATTTTACTAATGCTAATTTACTTTAAACTAGCTGACCCGGCTTCGTAGCGCCATATTCATTTTCATGAAAATTTTCTGAATTACCGAAAAACTTATTTTAGTAAGCCCGTGTTAACTTATCGCAGGGCCGCAGTTTATAAGACTAAGCGGACTTAGAAAATATAACACCTCCGGTTTTCTTAATTTTTTTTTATACAAACCTTGTCCTTACAATAACAAACACATAAAAAAGAATAATCCAATTTGGTGCAGTCGATCGAAAGTTACGCGCGTACTATACATACATTTTGGTGATACCTTTTTGATTTATATAGATAGATATAAATAAAGAAAAATAAAACACGAATATTTATATTAGATATTTATATGAGAAACGCAATATAAGCTTTAAACTCCTATACAAATTAATAAACTAAACTGTTGCCAATTTATTTAAACAAAGGCGCTAATCCAAACCACCACTCGAAGATCATTCGCCGTCCCTCGACGGAAATATTAATCAGCCACAGGCTCGAACAAGTTCAATTTGAGGGTTCGTAAAATCTCGCCGCACCTGAGTGCGATGCCTCATATGAATTAGGTGTTTGACATGTCCCGTGACGAGTGCGAAGTTCGTAAAACGAAGTGGATGACATTATTTTTACGATTACGACTCAACCTGAAAATAGGTTTGGTTTTTCGGTTGAAGTTTTTTTAGGACGCTCGTTGGAAATGTATTTTGGTTTGTTGGGTTCGGTCGAGCCGCAAGCACGCCGTCGGTAACTGTGTATAAATAATAATATGTTTTTGTTACTGAGAGTGGAGTGAAGGAAATCTCTACCTGAAGCAGTGCTTTAAGATATTGAAGTATATAAAGCCTCTGTTCCACTGAGATAGTGAAATTAAATGGGTATACTTTGTTGAAGAATAGGCTATTTACCTGCAAGGAAATAGCGGAGTCGTGGCATAGCTCCTTTAAATCTATCAAAAGTGACTAGGATAATTAATTTCGACTTCGCATGTACTGATGATAAATATACATTTTTTAATTAAAGTTCAAAAATTTCATTGACCATCCAATACAATAATTCTTTTGAAAGATTTTAAATTGCTATAATTTGATTTATGTTTTGAAGCAGTTATCATAACATGTTAATTTAAGTAGTTAATTATTTAATGGTCGGAAATCTTATTTTAAAATAAACTTTTCATGAATATTTTTTTGGTATTATATTATTATTTTTAATTAACTATCCATTATTTTATATGAAGCATTTACACTTTCTTTTTTTATATTTAAGCTGCCAAAATGACTCTGCCCTGCCTGATGGAAAGCATGAGCAGAATCCAAGAGTGGTGGTCACCATCCTCCATGCGAAAAAGAACAATGCAGCATGGTGACCCACACTATGGCGGTCTGGGGGGAAGGGGAATGGTGAGGGGGATAGGGGGCGTTGGATTGGGGTGTGGGCCTCCGGTATCCTCACTTACTCGATGAAACACAGCGTAAGCGCTGTTTCACACCGGTTTTCTGTGAGGCCGTGGTATCACTCCGGTCGAGCCGGCCCATTCATGCCGAAGCGTGGCTCTCCCACTTAGTGATATCAAGGCTGCGGTTAAAAACTAAGGAATATTAATTAAGATTATTACTATTAACCTGACTAAATAAGCTCTGAACTTCCATTTTTGAGGGAAATTAGATAGTTTGAGTTCGCTAGCTACTAGCCTTATATGAATATAAATGCACTCACGTCTTTTAACCCCACAAAGACAGCTTGAAACAACACTCGTTTGAAATAATTCAAAAGCATTCTCAGAAAGAAGCAAACCCATACTAGAGTATTATAATAACGTCAGCACAGTAATGAGTCTGTTTGAGACGCTTTGTGGTTGAGGCTGCACGAGATCTCATTTATAACTAAATTAGTTCTCAACGTGCACGATTATAAAGTAGCATGTTTTAACGAGAACTGCTTAGATCTTGAACAGCTTGTTTAGTATTTAATTACTTTATTCTTTCACTACCTTGGGTTTCTTCTATATTTCTTTTTGATTAAGTTTTTCTATGTAATTATCAGAAAGAAATTTTAAAGTGTTAAAAAAATGCTGTGTGTGACTAGTTTGAATTGATCTATTTTACGATTTTTTTCTAAATTATAACTGCTATCAGTTGTTCTATCTGTTCCTTGGCTCTTAAGCTCATTAAGTGGCTATTTAAGCAATAAGAATTAAAAACTAGTTTTGACTTGTTATAACTTGTTACAACTAGTTAGAGTAAAATTAATTTGCAAATGTCTTTCTTTTATTCAGAAAATAAGATATCACTCTAATGAACCAATAGTCTCGACTCAGTCAACACGACAACCAAATATTTTTAAATAGGTATATTTAGTTTTAAAATGTTAAGCTCCCCTTCTATAAGATAATAATGGCTACTGTTTAAATTCACAATAAAGGTTATTATTATTAAATAATGACGCTTTCATACAAGCCGAAGTTTGAACAAGCTGGTGGATTTATGTTCCCAAATCAAATCGGCGTCTTTTATCACGAAACGTGGGGGAACGAAACGAAACTTGGTCTAGACGTATTAAAAATTAAACCTCTTCAAGAAAGTTTTCGATAAACTCCCGATATTATGTCGTATATAAATAAAGGATATTATTATTATTTTTCTCCAAGTTTCCTCTGAGCTTCGATATCAAGTGGGGTGGATTGGTGGGGGGTGAGGAAACAAAACGGATCAGCTGTATCTGGCTCTCACAGTGAGGCGAGAGCTCCGTTGGTCGAGGATCCAGATTATCTAGATATGTCGCTGCTGAATTTTATTTTGAATTTGTAAGAAGCTCAGACGGATGCGCATTTTATTTTATATCAGCTTATACTTGGAAAATATCCTGACAAAAATAATTTCCTTTTTAGAATCCCCTTTTTACTGCTCGTTGAAGATTGACTTGCAGACACATCATAAAATTGCTTCAATTTTCAAACCATCAGCAGCCCTAAACAGTCTTTAGCCGCATGGATTTTATTTTTTATGTATTTATAAGTATAAATTAAAATTACAAAATGCTTCTTCGGTTAAGAAAGAACTGATAATTTTCTTGAACTCTATCCCGAAAAATCTCTTCAATTAGGTCACCTTTCAATGGAGGTTAGTTTCGTCTTTGGTTATATATCGTTTTTTCTTCTTAAAGGACAACTCCTGCATTAGGAATTACCATCCTGTATCACGGGGACTTTACAAACATACATGAAACGGACACAAAGAACACCTTAACTGGGCAACGCTCTGTGTGATTCACAAATTGTCCCCACTGTCCCAAAATACTTAGCGCAATAGAAAACAGCGTGGGGTTCGTTTAAATCACTAGGCTAACCGTGCAATCAAATTAGACATTATATATTATTATCTATTACTTGTTTCATAAAAAAATGTGCTCTAAAGTTGGGCACCTTGTAAACCGATAGCTTAAAAAAATAGTCTTAGCAACCTGTCAATGTTTTTAAAAGACATGTCTTATGATTTCCCATACTGTGGGGTAGACGTGAGAAAAAAATTTATACCCGATTCAAGAGCAGGGGGAGAATCCCAAAAATATCACAATTTAATTTTAGTACTTTGTTGACGTGGTAAATACACATATCCAAGCAAAGTTTTATCTATCTATCACCAACCGTTTGGAAGGTAAGCAGAGGACAGATGGACGGACGGACATTACGAAACTTAAGGGTCCCTGAACTAAGGAACTCTGGAAACGGAGCCTAAGGTAACGGACACCGTAAATCTGAGATGGAAAACGTAATTGAACCTGCATTCGTTTGGAAATGCAAGACTTATTTGTAAGGACGTGACGTACCAAATAGTATCAATCATATCATTAAATACTAGTTGACCCAGGGAACTTTTTTAATAAATTTTATCTAAACTGAAAAACTTGCTTAAGTTATTATGCCCACAGCAGCTTCCCACAGGTAGTGTACAGCCACAGACAATGAAAAATGAATTATCTGGTTATCTTTAAATTTTCTTCTATATCAACCTTATCCAGACAATAATAAACACATAGAAAAAACAATTCGGTGCGATCGATCGAATTTATGCGCATACACCTATTTCAGCGATTCCTTTTTATTTATATAACTTAGCAAACAAATATAGTGGTACTATTAATGTTAGTAAAGATGAAAGACTAGAAATGCTAAACTAAACTACAAAGCTATGAGATGCTCCAACGCTCATCCAGTGATAGTGAACCAACGTTTAGGCCAAAGTTGGCAGAGTTCGAGCATGGACGATATAAGCACCTTATTTTTCGCACATTACACTTTGAAATTGTTTGAAATATGTTATAGCCGTCATCGCGTGTGAGCACAACTTGTATAAACACCAACATGGCCGCTGTTTTCTTTGTAAGCTGTGTTTTAAAATATACTATTTTATAATGTTTTACCGCGTTTAAAGTTTTAAATTAACTACGGTTTTGTGCGTTTAAAATACAATGGTTTTCAAATTTATGGTCCTAATCCAGATCGGATTACACCCACATAAAGGGGGCTCCTGAATTAAAACACATAATTATATAGTTTTATCATATTATGTAACAAATTACACACACCGTATATTATTTTAAAATATTACATAAAAGTATTTAATGCTTATTGTATTATTGAAACTAATACGTCCTATAAATAAAAAAAGGATAAAGGTACTTGGAACAACGAAAAATCCTAAGTTGTAGATAGTAGTTTCTAGTGTGCTACGTAATAGTCTACGGCGCTACGCGATGTATAATCTGATACGAACGACGTTAAGTCCAAAACTGCTACGATAAGGCCGTCGGTACATAAATGACAGGAAAAGGTTTTGTGAGGACTTATTTATACGAATTGTAACAACCGAATCAATAATAAGCTAAATCTATTATACTTTTATCCTTTTATTTCTTAAGAAAATGGGAAAAAGTATAGAACGATCAGCTAATAAACAAATACCATAAACAAGTTAATCGAAAATTCCGATGAATTCTCAATAAAGTTAAAAAAAAAACATACAGTGTACGCTTCGTGAGTGTTCGGGTAACAAAGATCTGAGGGGATCAAGATTCTGCAGTACATTCTAACGCTTCTTCTTTAGAGTTCAATCATGAGCGGTAGCGGGGATATACAGAAAATATAGCAAAGTGTGTAAGCGTTTGAATACTGTTAATAATATAAATATATTAAACTATATTATATCTCAAAATAAACATCACATATTTTTGATATTCAGCAAAATTTGTGGCTGAAAAAGAATATTTGATCACGTTTTGATATAATTAAATATTTTCGTAAAATTAAAAATTTACTTAAATTTATGTAACTTATTTAAGCTAACTTTGTGTTAGTTTCATGAATGCTGATTTTTAAAATTTATTTAGCATCTGCACAGTAAGTATTTCATTTCCTTCAATGAATTAGAAAATACTTAAAAGTGTTAAAACTTAATCTTGTAAAAGTTGTATAATCAATCACATTCATACTTGTTTTATTTATATAATATGATGTTGTTACCTTATAGTAATTTTAGTAAATTGGAAAATGATCAAGCTATGGCAAACAAACCAAAACCAAGTACTAAATTAATTTACTTAAAACTTATTTAAGTATATAAAATTAAGTACATATTTTACAAACAATAAAACCCGAGAAGCGGGAGAGCCACGCTTCGGCACGAATGGGCCGGTTCGACCGGAGTTATACCCCCTGCCTCACAGATAACAGGTGAAAAACAGTGCTTGTGCTGTGTGCCCCTCGTCCCCCACCCCACCTCCCAAAGACCGACCGGCCCAACGCACTTGTGATGCCTTTGGTATTGCGGGTGTATATGGGCTGCAATAATCGCTTCCCATCATATTCCGTTAAAATACTACCCTTGCATTTCTATGACATGAAATTAAAATGACAGCGTTTGTGCTGTCGTGTTTCGCTGGCACGTGCAAGATCGGAAGCCCAATGATACAGAAGCATCTCATTGAGCTCCATGCTGTGGGTCACCATGCTGAACTGTCGCAATGAGTATGGTGACCGCCCCTTTTGGATTTTACTTATACTTTACATGAGGCAGAGTAGAGCCACTTTGGTAGGCCCATACATAAAAAAAAAACACAGAACCGCTTATCACTTGTGACTTGTTCCCACAAAAGTTTTAAGTGTCATTTTATTAAGTCTTCGCACAGATCGGGATCCGATCGAGATAGCTGACATGTGTCGCAGACGTGTCTAACAAATTCCTCTCAACTCCTCTAATGTCCTTTTTAAAGAACAATGAGACACTCTATCGTTTGAAAGAGGATTTAGGTCTTTATCTTTGTGTTATATAGTCGTATGAGATTCGGGACATGCGTTGTGATAGCTTTCGTACTTAGTGTGGTGAGAGGTCGTTAGTTCGATTCGTCTTATTGTCTATAAAATTCATATGTATTTAGTCATATGTACGTGTGTGTATTTATTGGTAGTTTGGTGAGGCATGGTCTATGCTCTGCCTTATTCTCCACCTATCTTTATTATTTTATAAACTATGTATCTCTGGAAATCTTATAGTTATTGAGAAATATTAATAATAATATAGATATTTAAAATGATTAGTAACCATTGGTTTTTTGTTTATCTTTGGTTTATAACTTCTAAG